>JAAGNO010001356.1:0-63164 GCA_033439905.1 Ceryle rudis | reverse complement strand
GGGGTAGACCTGGCGTCCGCCGGCTCCGGGGGCGCCCGGGGGAGCGCTGGCGTCCGCCGGCGCCCGGCGGAGACCTGGCGGCCCCCGCGGCCGGCGCCCGGGGGGGAGCGGGGGCTGGGCGCGTCGCGAGCGAGAGCCGGCAGATGCTTCTTGCGGCACAGACCCGCCGGAGGAGCTCGGCCGTGGCCAGCTCCTGTCCGTAGCTCCTGTCCGTGTGCCGGCTGAAGTGCTCAGTCCACCTGCTCCCCCCGGGACGC
The DNA here is from genome assembly GCA_033439905.1 of Ceryle rudis. NCBI lineage: Eukaryota > Metazoa > Chordata > Aves > Coraciiformes > Cerylidae > Ceryle > Ceryle rudis. The sequence continues at coordinate 62,907 of JAAGNO010001356.1, read as the reverse complement.
GAGAGCGCACCGGGCAGTTGTCGGGGAGCGGACGGCCCCGTGCGCCCCTCTGAGGAGTGAAGGGCCGTCAGGGCTGCGCCGGTGCGGGCGCCGAACCGCCGTGGAGGTTGCCCGAAGTGACGGGAGGCCGGGAGAGGTGTCGCGCCAGCGCCGGGAGCGCTGCCACCGTAAGTCCCGGCAACTTCGCGTCCTGCCCTTCCCCATTCTCCGCTCCCGGGAGAGCGGCCGCGGCGCAGGCGGGGAGGGAGAGCCGCGGGGGTTCCTGCTAGCGGCGCGGGTAGAGGGGCGCAGCCCCAGGCGGGCATTGCAGCCGAAACGGGGGGAAGAGAGAGGAAGGGGGTTGTAGGACCTCTAACCCGCGGCAGCGGCGTGTGCGATGCCATCCCGGAGGAGGGGGTGCGGGCGGGCCCCGCCGCCGCTGCTCGGCGTTGGCGGTCAGGGTGGGCACTGACCGCGGGCTCTGCGGGGCTCCGCCGGTGCCTCGGCGTGACAGGGAGCGGGGCATCCCGGCGCTGCCACTGCGGCGCTGCCGGTAGGGTATAGATTATAGAGTAGCCGCTCTTTATGCTGGAAGTACAGGGCATTTAAATGACACCTGAGTCACAAGTATGTGCTTCTCATTCTTGACAGATATTATTCCCATGTTATTTTTCACCTGCTGCAGCGAGATCTGTGCTTTCTTTGTAATTTCACACTGTAAATGTAAGAACAACATTAGTAGGTACCAGAATATTGCCATCGCTGACTGTAGATTTCTGTATGAGACTATTTACTGGACATGTCCAAGTACAATATAAATGCCTGCCAATATTGTCTTTAAATTGTTATATTGATTACATTCTTTCAGGCTTTTTGACAAGGTTAACATAGTTGACAATTTATAAAGAAAAGAGAAAAACTTCTGTTCTATTTTAGTTACAGAATGTCAACTGGAATTGAAATGATGAATGAAAACTCATTCATAAAAGGAGTAAATAGAAAGATGTGTATCCCAAGACCGCTTGAAGTCAATATTCTCATTATCTAACACATGCCTTCCTGCCACGCTTTTACATACACTGTTCACCACTTGAACTTAAGGGTAATACAGCGTGTTCTACTCTTTCCAGGACTGTGCACTTTCCCTGTTACAATAGAGTTAAGTAGTCTGGCTAAATGGCATTTAGAATGAATTAATCAAGGCGTTGCATTAAAATGCCTTTTTATTTTTGTAGGCACTGAATGAAATAAAGCTCTTGCTTCTGCTTCTTTTCCCCTCCAGTGTTTGTAGGATGGTATTCAGATGGGGAACCCTTGTGCTTGGTTGGTAGAAGGGTGCCTATGTCGCTCTAGGGCTGAATGCATCAGGGCTGGCCAGGGTAACATTTCTCTGCTACCAACATCTCAAACCACAGGTAGTGTCAAGCTGAAGAGGGAATTTAATTCACCACTCAGAATCCTAAGCATAATTGTCAAGTAGGTAAATTACAGTAAAGCCAGTATTTCCTTTTAATTTCTTCTGACAACCTTTACCACTGGTAACCTTTGCTTAGTTACCCCTCAGTGCTTACTGTAGCTGTCATATGCTGTCTGCCATGAAATAATTCTGAAGGAGCTACAACACTGTGTTTCAGTACCTACGGGCATGTAGTCAAGTATGCTAACTTTATAAATATTGAGTAAATGATGACCCTTTTAAGATCAATGGCAAATTCACAATTAAGTCCTCCAGAGTGGGCTTCTCTGTAGGTCTTCTTTATTATTTATAGTGAGTCCAGCTAACTTTGGTTAGAAATTCAAGTGGCAATGTTTAAATTTGGCTAATGCTGGCACTTCTAACAAATCTCCATAGTACTACTTTAAAAATCATGGGTAAAAGCCACACAGGTCTTAGTATTTTAAAAAACCCTATATATAATAAACTGTATTGTGCTTTCAAGAGGAGTAGGCAGTTCAGGTTTGTCTTTACTCTGATCTTTAAGGGCAGTTTCATCAGAAGGGATCATAACCAAGTCGGATTGCAGTTTGTATATGTAATATATTTTAACAGAGGTATTTAGGCAGCATGGGGGGAATATTATCAGATTATGTTGCTTATGTCAAAGAAGTTTGCAAAATAAACTGCTAAATATTGGATTTACTATAAAAAGGTCAGCAAACAATCAAGCTCTGGTTTAGTTCTCTGCAGCTCATAAGCTTTAATCAGAGATGAAGCAACAGAAACATTTTTTCTAAAAACATTGTTGAAATATTACTGAATATTATATTCACAATATGTTAATAAACTGACTGAACGTAGTTTAGCAAACTTTTCTTCCTTCATGTCTACAGCAGAATGGTTTTGAAAACTATCTGAAAAACTTGAGAATTTTCATTAATGACGAAAACAACATTCTACAGAGTATTTGCTGAATCAGTTTTCTTCCAGCTCTCTTCTAGCTCACAGTAGAATGGAACAATGCTTAAAAGCTAGCCAGTTTGTATTATGTGTTAACATCAAATCTGTATCTGTACACCTGTAAGAAGCTAAATGGGCACTTTCAAGTCCTGTTATGTAAATATTTTGGCATGACCAACATAGCTGCCAATAATTTCTGCTAATTTTGTATAAGCAAAATGGAAGAAGAAAGAGCATATAACGACTAAGTGCAGTTTTAGGAAAAAAGAGCAACTAAAGGATTGAGATACACTTGACTGAAAGTTGTGCTAGAAGTTCCATGGGATTCAATTCTGAACATGCCTGTCAGTTCTACATATTAGTAAGTTGGTAAGATCAGTTTTGTTTTATTTCTTGTAATTGATGTCTGAGTCCTAACTGTTGCTGTTGAAGTCAGTATTGAAACTCATGTCAATGCCAGCACAGATCATACCTGGGCCTTTTAGGGGCAATCCTGTTATGTGCTGAGCACTTTCAGCCACTCCGTGCTAGAGTGGCATCCAGCGAGGTCCCTGCCCAGAACTGCAAACACAGAGTAGAATTCACCATCTTGAAAAATTTGCAATGGAAGTAGTAAGGAGAGACTAAGTCGTGTTGCCAAAGGCCACATAATAGGCCAACAGATGATCTAGAGCTGAAACATGAGTACTCTGTACTTAACAAGGGCACACTGAGCATCTTTTAATGGAATGGAATGTTAATTAATTCTTTGATAGAGGTACCCAGAAATGAATGACCAGTGCCTAAGGTTGTATGTTATTTCTCTCTGATCTTGTTTACTTCAGTATTAACCTCCATGTTTACTAGCAGTAGCCTGCCAAAGAACAGCACATAATTACATGTTTGTTCTGTGCTGGCTTTTGGTCTTAACACCCACTTTCCATTTGACATGGCATTTAGTCACTTCCCTACTTAGGAAGGAGTGGGTTTGGCTGTTAGAAGCCTTTGGTACTTGAGTGCAACATGAGCATCAGTGGCAAGACTTACTGCTGTGTCCCAGTCCTGTGAAGCAAGTCACTGGTCTCTGGATGGCTGCCATACCTACATGACAGAGCTGCTTTGGGTACTTCAAATGATGGCTTCAGGAGGAGCCCTGGGATCTCTGCGTGGTACTGCATTACAGGGGTGGTGTTTCGTATGAGAACTTGCTACAACACAGACGCTGTAACAAGTGGTTCTGATGCAGAGAAAGCCTAAATGAAAATTTTCTAAAAGGTAATTCTCATTCTTCTGAAGCAGCAGAAGCAACTATGAAAGATCACACAGCTAAATAGCACTGTTAATTTTAACAAAGATTTTTTCTTGAAGGTCAACAGCACATATACCTAGATATTTTGTGCTGAGGCTTTTTGTTATTTTTGTTACAGTTATGCTTCCATGCGTAGCTTTTGCTGGTGGGATCTGGCAGGTGGAAAGAATGGAGAATGTTTATGCAGGGCTGTTTTTAAAACTGTCTTTCTTATTGGATAAAATTTGGACTCGCTTTGCTTTTGAAGTGGAGAGATACACTGAAATGCTCATGTGGAGAACTAGCTAATAGAAGAATATGATGACAGAGATATTGGCCACATCTCGGTCAGTAAGGGGCACTGATACCAACACTGGGCTTGATTTTCACAAAAAAATTACAAGTGGAAAACCTGTGCCTCATGCTAAAGGTTGTATTTATGGGCATGTTTCAGCTGGACACTTTTTTAATCAAAATGATACCCACAGATGCTGGAAGAGTCTTACTTCAGGTGGCCTGCTGAAAAAACCAAGGAGATGGTTTTGCCTCATCAGTGAGTCTGTGAGCTGTTCAGTTGGCTCCATGCTTTTTAGGTAACCCTTGGTTAAAGATATGAAGGACACTGGGGAGTACCTGGGGTTGGTAGTTACCTTCTATTTGACTGCCTGTGCTGCTTTGTATGGGCATATGCAAAGAGTTACTATTAAATAAAGGAAGAACAAGAAATTTTGATATTCAGTCATAAGGAGAAAGTGGAGTCATTGACCACAGCTGTTAGGGAATGGCACTGGGAATGAGGGTAGATACAAAGCATATCAAAGGCATGATGCCATGTATTTCTCCATGGTTTCCAAAATGCCTTCTGAATTAGCATCATATGGTAGACAGATGAACTAGTACTACATTTAGCAAGTTACATCCTGAAGTCCTGAAAGGTGGGTTACTGCAAGGATCAGCTTAACCTATGTGTGAGACACAGGGAACCTGCAGGGAGGAACTGTCCCGGGTCCATCAGTCCAGGATGGACTAATGGTGCAGTACTGGTGTTCTTGTACAAAAAGCAAACTACAAAATTCAGTTCATGTTAAGTTCATCTTATCTACTGCACCTTAACATGATTGCAGTACTTCCGTTTTTTTTCACAGTAATCCTATGTGATTCAGTAGAGGTGACATGGAATGTCATCTATTATAAAATAAGCTTCTGGACATTGGCTTTATTATCATTTACTTCCTTTAATAAAAGATCTGGCATGGATTTAGCAGAATTGGCTGTTCACACCACACTTCTTGTAGTGTTTTTGGAAATGAGCATGCATTTCAGTTTCATGTGTCACATTTCAGTGTTGCAGTTTCATGTGACTCTCTTTAGCAAATAATTTCCTTCTTGGTCATATCCAGCAGTGTATCATATCACTTTGTAGCTTTTGATGAATATTATTAACTGTTACCAAGAGTTAGATGAATAATACATTTGATAAATGTTGCAGTATTTTTGACTCTATAGTTTCACTATATTTTATTCATGGTAGCTCTAGCGCTATCTGTTTTAACAGAGTAGAAAGATACGATGTAAGCTTGTTGGTGACTTTGACATGTTAATGTTAGTTTTTAATGTCCTCATTAGCTTGGGGTAAAGCACAGGTTAGAAAATTGCTATTATTCAAAAGCAGGTGCTTGATATGCCTTTCTCTTCCATGATGTGCTACAAAGTGCTGAACTACCCCTCCACAATTAGAAAAGCAGATTTTTATTTCATTGGCTTGTCCTAGAAATTGGACACTTCTGCAGGCAATAACAAGTGAATACACAGACAGTTGCTTGAATCAAGATGGATTGTGTCTTGTCTTCAGAGTTGTCTTCTCAGAACTAAGCTGACAATTAAAAATATATCTTTTAAATATGTGAAATGCTTCTGAAAACACAGTGTTTCTGTTATATGGATGTCAAGGTTCCATGGTTAAGAGATACACTGGTTAAATCAAATGAAACTAAACTTCTATTCTACATTTTTTAACAGTGACTAGAATGAGACTTCAGATTTGGAACAGTGTCCCTTCAAAGGTCAACTGAATTTTCTGCATGTAGGTTTTTTATGATGAAATATTTACTTAGTTTTCAGTGCTCACATAACAAAAATTGCCGAAATCCATGTCACTGTTTAGAGCTTGATGGAAGAATGAGAAAAGTAATCAAAGACTGAATAAATTCATAGAGTGACTTAGCCACTTTTGTTTCTCTCGGGCAGTGCTGGGGCATGCTCTTACATAAGAAAGCTCATGTGACTATAGAATTTCATCTGGGATGTATCCAGGTGGATGACTCCATCTCTATTAGTTTTGATTTCCCTCTAAACTGATACCAGTAGCAAGTGTTAACTGCTTAGAAAAATGACAGGTAACTCTGTATGTGTATTTCATTGATTGTGTCTGGATCTTACCTGCAGGTTGTGTGTGTCAGAGCAGTTATCTGTAGAAAATCAAGCTGCCTTGATTTAAGTGATCTGTGAAGAAGTAACATGAACTCCACAAGTGATTTTTCCTTTTAAATTTACACCCATTATGATGTGGTTAGGCCTCACCAGTGTTGAATACAGGGGCATAATCACTTGCCTAGTCCTGTTGGCCACACTATTTCTGATACAAGCCAAGATGCTGTTGGCTTCTTGACCACGTGGACACACTGCTGGCTCATATTCAGCCAACTGTCAACCAGAACACCCAAGTCCTTTTCCAGCAGGCAGCTTTCCAGCTACTCCTCCCCAAGCCTGTAGTTTTGCATGGGATTGTTGTGACTGAAGTGCAAGACCCGGCACTTGGCCTTGTTGAACCTCATCCCACTGGCCTCAGCCCATCAATCCAGCCTGTCCAGATCCCTCTGTAGAGCCTCCCTACCTTCAAGCAGATAAACGTACCCACCTAACTTGGTGTCGTCTGCAAATGTGCTGAGGGTGCCCTTGATCCCCTCATCCAGATCATTGATAGAGTTTAAACAGGACTGGCCCCAGTAGCAAGCCTTGGGGAACACGCCTTGTGACTGGCTGACAACTGGATTTAACTTCATTCACCACCACTCTTTGGGCCCAGCCATCCAGTCAGGTTTTTACCCAGCAAAGAGTACTCCTGTCCAAGTGATGAACAGCCAGTTTCTCCAGGAGAATGCTGTGGGAAACAGAAACGTGGGAAGCTTTATTAGAATCCAGGTAGACAACATCCGTAGCCTTTCCCTCATCCACTAGGTGGATCACCTTGTTACAACAGGTCTTGACTTTCATAAACCCATGTTAACTGGGCCTAATCACCTCATTGTCCTGTATGTGCCACATGATGGCACTCAAGATGATCTGTTCCATAACCTTCCCTGGCACTGAGGTCAGACTGACAGGCCTGTAGTTCCCTGGATTCTCCTTCTGGCACTTCTTGTAGATGTGTGTCATATTTGCTAAACTCTAGTCAACTGGGACCTCCCCAGTTAGCCAGGACTGATGGTAAATGATGGCAAGTAGCTTGGCGAGCATTTCTGCCAGGTCCCTTAGTAACCTTGAGTGAATCCTATCTGGCTCCATAGACTTGTGTGTGTCTAAATGGTGTAGTAGGTTGCTGACTATTTCCTCTTGGATTATGGGAGCTTCATTCTCCCTGTCCCTGTCTTCCAGCACAGGGGGCTGGGCACCCAGAGAACTGGTCTTACTATTAAAGACTGAGGCAAAGAAGGCATTCAGCCTGTGAAAGCAGGACTTCCTGTTAGCAAGGTAATAGTCTAAACCAAGTTCACAGAGAATCTGGAGAAAATCTTATGTTCCTCTTACAGAAAAAGACAAGAAATGTACATTTTCTGAACTTAGGGAAAGTTCAAGTGAAGTTCCAGAACTTCATTTGATGTACAGGTTTAATTGATGGAATCATTGCTGTACTGCAAGCAAAGAAGGTGAAAGATTCCTGTTTCCTATATTCTTTTGTACAGACAGATGAGAACATTTATAACCATCTATAATGGAGAAGATCTGAAGCTGACAGAAGAAATGTGGATGGACAGTTGGAGTGATTTGAAGTATATGGTTTCAGAAAGAGAAGTTCTCTGTTTGGGAAGAGATCTTAAGAAAGTTGAGGACCTACTGAGTCCTTTGGTGTGAGTGAATCACCCAGCTGTAAAAATACTGTTTTTTTCAGAGGACAGTGGGGTACTGGAAACTTCTAATAGGATAAGGTAGAAACAAAACAGAAGTATCTGTGTTAATGGCAGACACTTGAACATCGTAGAATACCTCCTAGAATGGCTAGAGCATAAAAGACACAGAGTTGATGATAGGACGCTTCAGTAACAGTGATGACACATAGATGATGAAATGTGTGAGGTCAGCAGTCTCTCATATGGGCAGTCCCAGAGACAAGCATCAACCACGGTTCACATTAGAAGAGAAACACAGAAGACTGCCAGTAAGTGTGGAAGCATCACACAATGAAAAATGAAAAGCAAGTGTTTGAGAAGTTGTATGTTAAAGACTGCAAAGGACACTTGAGGGATCAAAGCCTTCAATGTGTGCAACTGAAGAATGTCTCTGGGGGAAGCAGCCAGCAGCAGTGTTGCTGTTAAAAACAGGAGATTCATAGTGGTGAGACATGCCACTTTTAAAGAAGAAATAGCCATAGAAATGAACATTGGTATTGGGGTACAATTTATGTGACTGACTATGGGAAAAATTGAACCTGTGACACAAAACAAGGCTAGTAGGATATGAGAACATTTAGTCTCTGTAGCTAAATGTCCAAGGTTACAAGTAAGCGTCCACATAAAATAGACACTTCTGCAGAATTAAGGAACAGATCAACGCGAATAATCATGCAATGATATAGGAACAAAACAACTCACTCATGCTAAATGATATCGCTTCCAAACCCTCTCTAACAAGCATATTCATTATGTTAAGATGCACAGTTTGGTACTGGAGGGCAGCTAATTAATGCCTTCCAACACTTTATCCAAAAGGCAGCATTTCAAAAATGCCTGCTGATAAATAGTCTGCACAAGATATATCAAAGAAGAGAGGTCTTGAAATAGCAGAACATTCTACCCTTACCAGAGTCAACGCCACTAAAAAATGATAGTGTTAATCACATGATAGTGGGGACATTTCTAAATCACAGTCAGAGCCAAATCATTAGTGAGCAGATGAATGAGATCAGTTGAGCACTGGAACAGATTGCCCAAAGAGGCTGTGGAATTTCCATCCTTGGAGGAACTCAAAACTAGCCTGGATATGACCCTGATTAACCAGCTCTAACTTTGAAATTAGCCCTGCTTTGAGAACAGGGGTTACTAGGTTATCTTCTGATGTACATTCCAGCCTAATTTTTTCTGTGCATCAGGGAATTACTGTGATCTGGAAAGGAGGCATCTCAGCATATCCAAAAATGAAAAAACGGAAAAGGACTGAAAGCATTAATCACCCCAAAGGAACTGAAACTCAGAGTAGCAGTAGCAACTTACCTGATAAATAGCATAAATTATGTTATCTCTGTAAGAACCTGGAAGGAGGAAGAGATTCTATTGCACACTCTGAGAATGGCCCAAGAATTTTAGAAAATATGGAAACAATTTATCTTCAAATCAAATGAGATGTTCCATGGGGAAATGCCTCTAGAGGATGTGCTGGATGAGCTGGGGACGTTGCACTAGGGATCTACACAGCAAAGAAAAAGAAAGAACAAAAATACACTATCAGCTATCCTTTTTTTTTCCTTCCATGTCTTAGATCTTGCTTCTTCATTCTTCATACATAACATGCTGAGCTACTGAGAGCAGATAGTGGTTTTAGTAGTAGGTCTTTAAGGAAAAAAATACCAAGCCATCAAAAGGAAACACATTGGCTCCTCATTTGTGGAGTCATGATAATGCTATCTCTCATCAAACAGCACTAGTTTAAAGGTGAGTTAGTTGTCAGTGAAGCATTTCTACTGCAGTAATGAGCACCAAAGGAAAAGCCATGTAAAGAAATTAACCTGTCTACCATGCAAGATTTGTTGTGTGCACAATAAATGAAAACCACTAAATACCAGTGATAAAGTATTGAATCACTTTTCATTCAGTGGGCACTGTTCATCCTTAAAAATGCAGTGAAGAAGGATTCCAGTGGAGAAAGAAGTGTGAGGACAAGTAGTTAAAAATTGTAGTACCTATCCTCAAGAAGTCTAAATAAAGGTTACCTCAGTGGCTTCTAACGTTGGAGTTACCTTTATAATCTGGAGAGTCTCTAATCATGTCATTTTAGTATGTGAATCTTGTTTTATTAATGTAATTCCAGGAGACTCTATATGAGATAAAGGCACCAGTGATTTACAATCAGAGTAAAGTACCATATGTTTTTGTTTAAAAGATCTTTTAACAGAGGGTTTTAACATTATTGAGCATAGAGTTTTTGCTAAAAACTGCATCCACTAGTAAAATCAAAGGTGGGAAGAGAAAACAGTGCAGAAATTTAAGAGCCTTAGGCTTCAAGTAAAATTTAAGAAAGGTAAAGCTGATATGCTTAGGATACTATTGAGAGCTCATATTGAAGTGATCTTAACGCCACTGAGTAGTTAAATCTCATCAATCTTAAAGAAGGTGGCAGTATGACAGCCAGTCTGTTAGCTTTCATGTTTAATGCTAGTCCATGAAGAACTCTCATTTTCTCTGTGGATCATTAGCATAGCCTGATAAAAGAGGCACATCTCTGTTCTTCATCCTTTTCTTCCTTTTAAGGTATTTTTTTAAGAGAAGATTGCACACCCTTCAAGAGAAATGAAGTAGTGCTAGGGCATGAGTTAGCTCCTGTAACTGGAAGTGCTGCCATCCTGTCAGTGTGACTGAAGTGTGTCAGGAGCAAGTTTTCATGTGACAGAAACTAATATAAGATGTGATCTGCTATTCAAGGTAAAACGGTCTTTCCTCTTTCTCACAGAATGATATGGGGATGGAAGGGACATCTGGAGATTATCTGGTCCAACGTCCCTGCCAAAGCAGGGTCACCTAGAGCAGGTTGCACAGGAACATGTCCAGGCAAGTTTTGAAAGTCTCCAGAGAATGAGACTCCACAGCCTCTCTGGGCAGCCTCACAGTAAATAAATTGTTCCTGATGTTTAGGAGCAGCTTTCTGTGTTCCAGTTTGTGTCCATTACCCCTTGTCCCATCACAGCGAAAAGAGACTGGCCCCATCCTCTTCACACCTGCCCTTTAGATATTTATAAGCATTGATAAGATCCCCTCTCAGTCTTCTATTCTCAAGGCTAAACAAACATAGAAACATGGGGACCTCTAGAGGTCATCTAGTCCAACCCCCCTGCTGAGGGCAGGGACATCCTCAACTAGAGCAGGTTGCTCAGAGCTTTGTCAAGCCCCACCTTGGATGTCTCCAGGGATGGGGCCTCAACCACCTCCCTGGGCAACCTGTTCCAGTGCTCCACCACTCTCATGGTAAAGAACTTCCTCCTTATTTCTAATCTAAATCCACTCCTTTCTAATTTGAAACCATTACCCCTCATACTTTCACTACAGGCCTTTGTAAATGGGCCCTCTCCAGTCTTTTTCATAAGCTCCCTAGGTGTCTCTCCTTCTTGTTTAACTTGTACACTGGCATTCCTGAGCAGTTTTCTCCATCTTAAATCTGTTTGACATTTCAGCAAGGTATTGTCTGGCATTCCTGTGTATGGTCAAAACATGAGGGTGGAAAGGTTGAGAAGGTGGCTCTTACAAGTTGGTGATTTAGATTTTTCTTATAATGTTATTAAAGCAGCATTTCACAAGCTGTTTTCTATAGTATTCTTATCCTAAGCAAACTTAACTCTTCAGGAAAGCACAGCAAGTAAGAAGCACTGCCACACAGACAGGAGAAATGTATTACTTCTCAAAGTGTACTGTACAAGCTGTCTTACGCCATGCGGCCTTTTCCAAGAGGAGGAGAAAGAATATCCATCTACCACATGTAGGTAGGTAGACATAGGGTTTTCTGTAGCTAGGAGATACACTCTTAAAGCATGTTCTGTGTGCATGGTACACATTCCTGTCACTCCGAAACAAGGTACCTATCCCATCTGCTTACAGATACTCTTTTTGTCATCCAGCTTAGAGCCAATCTGGTTCTAAATATAATTTTTGCCACCCTTGGTCAGAACTCTCTTTTTCAGGGATTGGGAAACACTGTTTAATGGATATTTCCATAAACAAGTCATAACAACTTAAATCTCTAGCCTGAATGAATACATTTAAATCAGTAGTTTTGGAGACTGGAATCTGAGCATCTGTCTTTTTATGCCTGGAAGTAGAATGTAAAAAAGTATGACACAAAATTAATCTCCTTGCTGTCTAACAAGGAGACTGGGCTGATCTCAGTGCTTGCAGCACTAAGGCTGTGTGTTGTGACCTGGCCAGCAGACACGTGGGACAGGGCTGTGCCTGTGTAGCGATGCTGCTCTGAGCTATGCTGGCTCTCTCTGGTGCCAGCCGTGGCCAGAAGCTGTATTGCCAGGCTGACGTAGCATGGAGCAGAAAAGATTCTGACGATTTCTAGAGGTCCCTTCCAACTCCAGTGATTCTGTGTTTCTGTGACTGCATCCCCTCTCTCCTTTTGTTGCCTCAGCCTGCCTCAGTGCCACTCTCAGGCAGGTGCCCATTTGACCAATCTTAGGCCTGTCACAAATGTGATAGCTTGTCCCTCCACTGTGCAGTCATACTTTGAGATCTTTGTAGCATAGTTGTTCCTTTTGAGAGTCACAGGCATGAAAGCTCTGTGAGTATGGATTTACAGATTTTGCTTAATTTGCTGGCATAATTTGCTGGCATCCAGATGCTGGCTGAGCACAAATTATTGTGCTGTGGTAATAGAAGTGAAATGGTAAAAAAGTAGCAGAGTTCCCATGCAGTGGGCAGTTAGCACAATGTGAAACTGTATACTGATTGATAAAAAGTGTATCTGTGCAGCATCAGCTACTGCACCAAATACTTCTTCCCATTACAGAAAGGAGGATACCTTTATTAGACATAGTAATACTGTTTTTAAAACTCTGTAAACCAATACTGTGACTCACTGTACATCACACGTCTTAACGTCTTAATTCTTACTTGAAAACAGGTTATTCATATGAAGTCCTCTTTGTACTGTCAATGTAGCAAAGGGTGACCATAACAAAAATGAGAATAGGATCTAATGCAAACGATTAAGTCTGCTTATATAATTAATGTCCCTTTGCATTAATCTGTTAGTGAAACAGAGTCTAGAGATGATAGGTATAAATGTAATCCTTGTTTGTTTCAAAGTCTTTTTAAATCTTCTGGAATAGTATAATTGATCCCAATGGTAAATGAGAATGTGGCTATTTTGTTGGTCCTCTAACTAACAAACTGCACAAGAACTACAGACTTTTCTGAAGGCTTATGTTAAATCTTGGAATCTTTATGAACTTGTGCCAATTCTACAGGGTTTTTTTTTTTTTCCTGATATTTTACATTCCACAATTACAAGGGATGTTTGATATAACAGAAATAGTTCCTTGTATGCCTGACAGCTTCCTCCTAAAAAGCATTATTCTAAATAAAAAGGAAACATAGTAGTTGAAACAGAATGTAGCGGCAGAACAATTAACAGGGCTGAGATAATCTCATAAAACCAGAAATAAAAACTCAAAGCCAAAATCTCATTTTTTAACTTTTCTTTCTGAATACATACCAAGGAGAGCCTAAGGGACAGTCTGATTTTCTGTCACGTTTGCTCGTGTGTATCTCTGCATGTGTGGGCATATATTGCATCTTTTAATTGTTTTCAGTGGGAAGCCTGCACAGTGCCTCTTAGCAGGGAGGAAAGGGAAGAGGGAAGGGAAGAGAATGGAAAAAACTGGTGACCAGATTGTTAGGACTCAATGGAAGATAGGTACCAGAAGGGAAGAATTAAGTGCACACTAGACAGTACAATAATACGAGCATTTACTAATGCTCATGAAACGTGGCTATTGCTGCTGCTGCTGCTACTAGAGGAAATGCATGAGAAAGCTGGCAGAAAAGAAAGAAAACCCTGAGCTTTTGGGAAAGCCCGAGCTTAAAGAGCAAAGAGCTTTATATCCTGCAAAGCAAGCTTTTTCATTTTTCTCAGATCTCCTTATTTACCTCCCCAGGTCTTTTACAAAGGTTGATGGGATGCCCAGTAGGTGGCAACCTTTTAACACAGTGCTAATAGCTGTCTTTTTTTTTCTTTTTCTTAAAAGCTTTTTTTTTTTTCTGCAGATTTTAAATTGATTATCACGAAATCAGCACATGCAGAAGTTATATTGTTGTGAGGACTCTGAAGTCACAGCTCTTAAATTTGTAATCGCCAAGACACACAAAAAAAATCTATATTTTGGAACCTAAATGGAAGAGAGAGGGAGAATGTGTTTTCCCTCGTTGGTTCAGAGCAAGTTTCTGAGGGAATCTGCAACAAGCTACAGCTTCACAGTACCTACTGAAACCACTTCTGTGGTTTCTAACTTAAGGAATCTAGTCTAACTTATGGACTTCAGTCTAATTTAAGGACTCATTTTTGGACATCATATTTATATTTGAACAACTGATGATAGAGATTGTGACATCTTACTGTCTGCATTTAATTTATCTCTGTTGCATCTCATTAAGTTTTGAAATGTCTTCATTTTTTTCCTTTCTAATAAATAATCCTGATGATAGATGTGGAAGTGGCTGCTAGTACAAACCCACCTCTGCTTGTGTGCTTGCATCTAATTCTACATACGAATGATGTCACTGGACGTAGTTTGAATAGACATGTGCTTCAAGCTGTTAGTGTTTGGCACAGGACATCAGTATCAGGTGCTAGCTGTCCGTTGAGTTAAACAAGCACCCCATCTGAAAGCACACAGATAATTCACAGACTGACTGCAGGTGGAAAACAAATACACTTGAAGTGTTTGTGAATGTATAGTGGATCAGGATACTGAGTGGGCAGGGATGTCTTGAGAAAGCATTTCCAGACATCTGTTCTTCAAATTAAACAGCTACCTCCTGGTCTGCCAGCAGGTTTATCTTTATTGGAGGAGAAAAGTGTCAGAGTCTGCTCCAGTTCATTGTGGCTGGAAACAACTCAAAAAAATCACAGCTACTGTCTAATAATACAGGATCTGAAATAAACATACTTGGTAGCTGAGCAAGTCTCACTAGTTCTAAAGCTCTCTTTGCACAGACCAGGATTGACAGATCTGCGTCAAATGGAACGTAGACTGTTTTTTGTAAGCATTTTTCTCCAATTGACCACTCTGAAGTTTGTGAATTACTGTAAGTATAAAGACATCATACAGTCCTTTGCTTATCTGCAATGGATCAAATCATATCTCCAAGTCTTAGTACTGTAACAAGTTAATTGTCCAGTTAATTTGCATCAGATTGTCGGGTCACCCTGAGAAGTAAAGTTTAAAAAAGTGAGGTTGAGATACTGACCTATTTTTCATTCTGTTATTTAAGTGAAAATTTATTCTGAATGTATATTTCATCCCAAATGTGTGGTGGATGTAATTTTAATGGGAACACAGCTCTTTTAATACTCTCTATACATGCTTGCTCAGAGCTGTGCTGCTCACATGTAGACCAATCAAACAGTCCATCTCTTGTAACTTCTTCCATACTTGTCTACTCTGCCTGGGACAATCTGTCTTTGCAGAGACAAAACTCCCTGAAAGACAAAGTAAAAAAAGATAATAGATTATTGCTGGTCAATATTTAAAGTGAAATAATATTTCCAGGGCTAGGAAAATTATTTTGACAACAAGAGTAGGGGGCAACTTTTCCTGGTGGAAGTGTCAGAAACCATTATCCTATTAAATGAATGTGTCTGAGGATTTCAAGTATAATCTTCTAACCAAGTGTGAATTGCAAAGTCATCTTCCTGAATCTGCAGACAGACCATCTCAGTTTATCTGCTGCCAACCATAATTTTCCCAGGTTGTGCCAAAATGAAATTCATATGATAGCTTCATACCCCCCCTTCAGAGTGTGAGTGGCAGTATGTGAATCACGGCAATTTGTAGAACTGCTGCTGCTGTTTGGAAAAAGCTCAGAGGATCTGTATTGCTAGGGTCAGAGGAAAGACCGCAATAAACAAAGTTTCAAACTGGAATAGACTGATAAATTCTAGTAAAATAAGCAGGATGTTGGAGAAGAGTGAAAGGGCAAAATTCCTTCTGCCTTTGACCTTGAAGCAGCGGTGGAGTTTCAGTATTTGAGACAGAATTATAGAATCACAGGATTGTCATGGTTGGAGAAGACCTAAGATAACCGTGTCCAACTGTCACCCCTTCCCCCCCCAAAAAAAACCCCCAAACTCTCAAAAACCCGAAAACAGCACCGAAATCACCAACAAAAACACTCAAGCAAACAACAACTATGACAACAACAACAAATATAAAAAACCCCTCACTATCCTAGTAGAGCATGTCCTGAAGTGCCTCATCTACATGTTTTTTTGCATACCTCCAGGGGTGGTGACTCCAGCCTCCCTGGGCAGCCCACTCCAGCACTTGACTTCTCTTTCACTAAAGAAATTCTTCCTAATATGTAATTCTATTCTAATATCTAATCTGAACTTCCACTGGTGCAACTTCAGGCCATTTCCTCTACTCCTGTTGTTACTTACTTAAGAGAAGAGGATGGGACCCACCTCACTACAACCTCCTTTTAGGTAGTTGTAGAGAACAATAAGGTCTCGTCTCATCCTTCTCCAAACTAAACAATCCAAATTCCCTCAGCCTCTCCCCACAGGAGTTGTTCTCCAGACCCTTCACCAGCTTTCTTGCCCTTCTCTGCACTTGCTTCAGCAACTCAATGTCTTTCTTGTAGTGAGGGACCTAGAACTGAACACAGTGCTCAACGTGTGGCCTCACCAGTGCTGAGTACAGGGGCACTGGGGAGAAAGATAATGCAAACACCGGGTGCAGTGCTCTCTTAGATGTCAGAGATTACGCTGTCCCAGCACACAGGCATATTTGTCTCAGCACTTGCGCACTGGTGCTCTAAAGTTGCTTAAATGGCTAATCTTCATTGTTGATGTTAAAGCAGTAGGTGTCTGGTAAGGAGGACTGCCTATATCATAACTCATGCTCTGTGGCAATAGCTTAACAAATTGTCAGCCTAGTCAGTGCATCTCTCACAGGTTAAGGTGCAGGCACGGAGAGCTGTGCTGGCACAGGAAGCCCCAGGGATGTTTCAAGTCTTTGCGTGTTGGAGTTTGCTCTTGGATTTAACTGACATGTGCACGTCCCCCTAAACCGTGACAGTGCAGAGCCAAACACTGCCACACAGACAACTGAGGAGGGCTGTGCAGTAGGAAGTTTCTTTTCTTTCTAATAAAAGGTACTGTTTATTGCCATCCTAATAAGTGGTCTGTAGGACTAACACCATACATATTTAGGCAAACTGAGGTCCAGTTTGAAGAAAGGAATAGTTTTGAAGGACATCATGCATTATTATGTCAAATTCTATAGGAAACCTTTATGCATTATTACAGTCTCTTTAAATTATAGTATTGTCAGTCTCAGAGTAGTTAGGGACTGCTCTTCAGGGCTCTTGAAACACTAATCCAAGACACTGTTCTCATCCCAGAAGCTTTACCAGCTAAGCTGAAAGGTAATTGAAAGGGAGCTACTTAGGATGATAGGCTGTAGTTAATAGTGACCTATTGAATAATACTGCAAGTTTATTTGCAATGCTTCTTTTCTGCCAGATATTTCAGAAAATGTGACAAAATTTATTTATATAGTTACAGAATTAAGAAATTATAGCAGGCACTGAGTGAAATTAGGAACTGTAATCAGGAAAGAAAAGGTTTTTATAGATCAACTTTAAAAACAGAAGGGTGAGTAAAGCCAAGAGACAAGAAGGAAAAGAGACAGTAGGATGAACCAAGTAGGCTTTTGATGTAGCATCAGCCAGTATGAATAAAGAAGACATGGCAGGGATCTGGTTATTAGATAGTAGCAAACATGACTTCCAAAGAAATCCTAATATTAAAAGAGAAAATACACAAGAGATCAAGAAGATAGACTGGAGCAAGTACCTGGAAAGGTTTAAGCAAGAAAAGTAATTTTTAAAATGATCCAGTAAAGACTTATACAACCACGAAGTTATGGGTGGGTGGGGTGAATAGGTATGGGTCTTTAAGATGTGTCATAGCAGCTAAACTCTGGAGAGTGAGTCTTGAAAGGGGCTGCAATAAATAGCTACACTGAGTAAACTGACAGAAAATGAGAACTGTGTAGGCAGTAGTGGCTGTTACCTGCAATCCAGAATTTTTTTCTCAATGATTTTTTCCTTTGTCCTTTCTGCTTTTCAGTAATACTTCTTTAGAAACACACCTGTATTTGGTGATCCTCTAGAGAGGTTTGTGATTGGATTGTTGGATTGATGTTTGGTTACACAGTGCCTTACTGGTTTTATTTCCATTCTGATTGTTTGTAAATGTCCCCCAGATTTGTCTCATGCTTTATATCCCTTAAAATGTGAGAGAAAGCAAACTTAATGAATGTAGTAGCACCTGTTGTATAAACAGGATTTCATCCTGTCTTTTGCTTTTGAACCTAGTAACCTGAAGCACCTTTCACTTCCTTTGTCTCCACAGAAGATGGTGTGGTCTTGATTCACAAAGGAGAGCTATCGATGGTGCAGTTGCAAAGTAATGCATGGTTTGAAGAGGCAAATATTTACTTGAGCTAGTGCACGTTTGTTTTCATAATGTGAAGCAGTCTGGGTGTTTAATAATTACTGCTAGCTAGCCTAAATTAAGTATGTCATGATGTTTGTTTTAGGCATGCTTTGTGTGGTTCCTGCTTACATGCTTGACTTGATACTTGGGCATGCCTTCAGGATCTAATTGTTCTTCAGCTGAAATCACTGCTAAGACCAGCACAGTTACAGCAGGTCAGGCAAGTCCTTAATAACTCCCTACCATACCAGAGTGGATAATTCTGAGAAGAAATTATTGATTTCATTATTGATATATAGATCATGACTTGTACAAGGTCTAAATTAACAAAAGAACTGAGCAGTTCAGAATGCAACTTCCCATACTTTGTGCCATGCTTACTTATTAATTAAATCTTCTGCAACTCTCTCTGCCTACCAGATTGGCAGCACATATGCAAAACCCACTTAAAACTATTTTACCAGAAATAGACAGAGGTAATGAGCTAATTTGTATGGAAGTATTTCAATATTGTTATTGTTGCCTGCTGCCTGCCTACCAACTGATTTGTAAAAATATTTGACCAAATTTAAGTGTCTCATTTATCAAGAAAGATTGAAAAAAATGTAGTATAAAAAACACATAGGAGGTAATTGATTCACAAATAAGCTTGGCATTCTGTGATATATTGATCTGAACTTAATTCAGAATAAAATTTGATTAAATCATTGCTAGTAGATAGAACATGTAAGGGAGAAAAGTATCAACTGTAAGACCAATAATTATGTGTCTTGTGTGTTGCAGTATTTAATCAATGCAAATCCGTTAATCCTTCTGAAGGTGATCCTGCTCACATTTGATAATGTAATGCAAAATACCTTTGCCTTGAATATTATGATCTGCCTGAAAAGACAAACCAAGAAAACCAACTCTAAATCTATTCCTATTTGAAGTTTGCATGAGATTTCATTGTTTCTGAGGGTAAAGGGATGCATCAGAAAATTTGTTTGGAAAATTAGAGAGTCAATTTCTAGATCCTCAGAGGAGAAGGCTTGAAACACACAGATGAAGGGACTCAACTAAATGCATTGAATGATATGTATATCCTCTTCAGTTTCCCTTTAGGCATGCTCTTGGTCCATGTTCACCTTTTTACAAGAAGAACTGCCTCTGCCATTAATGAAAGTTAGGTCTCAGGTCAAGCCTGAGAAGGTGAAGTGATTTCATCAGATTTCAATGCTTTATTGGCTTCAGGATTGTTGAAATCATTCTGGAAAGTCAGCAAAGAATACAGGAGTGTCATGGGTGGTTCCTTAGATGCTAGTCTTTATCCAGAATCAATACTGAACCAGTACTGTGGGTATGTTTGATGATTAATCACAGAGAGCAGTCAAAAATGAATTCTGATCAGTGGTAATTAAGGACACTAGTTAGTTTTTTTCTGTTTGTTTTGTTTTCTTTATGAGATTACTGGTGGTAACTATGCTGTCTAATTCTCATCAAGAGAACTACACAACAAAAACTTGCAAAATGTTTCATTCCTCCCTGGTATCCTCTGATCCAGTCAGTATAAGGCAGAAGGTTTTTGAGGCTTTCTCAGAAAAGATTTTATGAAAAATTATAGAACCATCTCTTGTAATTGTATCATACCTCTATATGCACGCAGCATCAATAAAATGTCAGTTGCAGTGTTTCTCTGCTGTCCTAGTTCCTAGCCCAGTGAAATATTTCATGTATTTGAGTGCTCCTGGTTGAAGTATGCACAGATAATATTTCCAAGAGTAGTCCTTAAATTATGATCTGGAACTGCTATGGAGTGTTAAAAGACTCCCCTGATGCATCTCAGAAACAGTAGATAGAAATTAAGATGATTTGCTATTAAAGGTGTAATTTGTAAAATACCTTATAGCTCTCTGAAATTAAAAGTGCCGTATAGGCTGGTATTGTATCTCATACAGACAACCGATGAAGAAACTTCCTCTACGTAACTGTCGTGGTGCTTGCTGTATTTTGTCATGTGTGTTCATAATACTGTGCTAGTTTCAATACAACAGAATTAGAATATCAATTGCCTGTTTTTAGTAGAGCACATTAAAGTGTTTAACCAAAGGGAAATTGATTGCATTGAATTGCAAATTTCAAATGGGGAAAAGCAGTTGAAAATAAAATTAGGATCACTAGAGATAAGTTAATATGCTCTGTAGCTTTAAAGTGCAATAGTCCAAGCTTGAAATAGGACTGTATATTCTGCTAAAATTGGGTTATAGGGTTAGCTTTGTGTACTTGGCTTTACATAATCTTTAGGTTCTCTGGGTCTCGTTGTCACCAGAATTAGCCCATACATGTCTGCCAGAGGGCAGAAACAGTTTATAATGACTGTTTTTCCCTAATCTCTTTTTCAGTTTAATTACATGGGACCTAAACCACACAAAGTTCACCAATCAACTTTACTCTATTGCTAGTATGAAAATAAACAAGTATAAGGCAGCAACACATTTTATTTTAATCTGATGGACTGTTCAGAGACCTGCAAAACACAACACTTACTGCCCTTACAAGTAAATGCCTGTGGCTCAGCTCTGTGGTGTGCTTTGCACTCTTATGATGAGGAAGGTACCCCAGCCAACTGGGAAACAGAGTCTGCTTGTGTGGTGGAAAGACAAATCTCACTGAAGTTAGTGTTGGGCTTGATGCAGGCTTTTCACCAGGGTGTGGAAAGGGAGTGGTGGCTGGCTCTGAATGGTATTAGAAGGAAAATTACTAATTTCAAAATAGTAATCAACCAGAATGACTTTTCTGTTGTGCTCATTTGTAGCTGTCCCCAGGTAGTTTTAACTTACACTGGTAAGTTTACTGAGTGGCAGAAAAACATAGTAAATGTCAACATTTTAGGGCTTGGAACAGAAGAACTTGCCACTTTCAAACTGTGGCTTGTGAGAAGCTTTCTTAAGGTTTCAAATAAATAACAGAATCATGAAAGGAGCAAAAATGATCTTTCCTATTGTTCTTCTCAACGTGGTGTTGGGAATCATCTACAAAGACACCTCTTGAACAGTGTGACTGGTTAGGAGTAGTTTCCATGTTATATATTGCTGTAGGATATTTCAAAAGTCATTACATGGACTTATAACTGGTTTTGTGTTTTTAAATTAATGAGGTCTATATCTTATTGTTTCTCAAATTAGGACCACTTCTTGTCTGTGAGAATATAGAGGTTATGTGTGAAATAATGGCAGTTAAAAAAACCAACCAACCAGTCCTATACCTGTCCTCACCACCAGTGGATGCCCTGCAGGGCCTCCCATGGCTTCTGCTGGCTGGGGAGGGTTCCCCATTTGATGTGGGAGCTCCTTCTTGCTGACAGCTGAGTGTGAGGAAGCTGTTACAACTGAAATTACATGGGATGTGGAGCTGGATTGGAGCTCTGGAGGTGGCAAAAGTTCCTGGAAAGCATGTCTGTCTGGAGAAAGTTATTTTAAGTTGTACCAGTCCTTTCCTGACTGGTGTCCATGATGGAATACTGGGTGGCGTTCTCATGGAACAAGTTGCTTTTGTTTCCAGCTGCTAAGTCACATTAAAGTCAGCTAAAAATACATTAGTTTCCTGATACATGTTCTTTCCATGTAAGCAACTGATATGGGGTAAAACAGGATTCTAAGGAGGAACAGAACTTTTTTTTTGAGATTCTTACAGGGTAAGAATGTGTATCTCAGATTTCAGAAATGAAAAAAAAAGTGAAGTCTGTGAGGTCCTGAAGGGGAAGGAAGTTTGTATTTCAGGTCACATATGGAAAGGGAAGATCTATGCAAATTCTCTTTTTGTTAAATTTTGTTCAGGGGAAAAAAATAATTATTGAGGCTTAATAGCCTGAAACCAAAAGTACGTGTTTAATTTGTGTGCTGAAAGAAAGAACTTGTTCAACCTCCGAGCGGTTGCTGTTGTGGCTGCATTGGGGGAAGAGAGCAGGGGTTCCCCTGCTCTGCTACAATTTTGAGTTTACATCAAGACATCTACTCCTTTATCCCTCCATTACTGAATGTAGTTCTTGATCATTCAGTCACTGCAGTACTAAGAGCCAGTCTGGTTCCTGAGCAGAAGGGATGTTCTGATGTATTTCTGTCATCTGTTTTGGGTGTTGGATTGTAATTTAGCCTTAATTAATTACAAGCTGTTCACATCAAAACTTCAATTAGAAACAAAATGGGCATTACTGGATCACTTTACATTTGTGTTCAAATCATATGCAGCTGTATGAAAGGTACTTCTTGAATTTCCTGTTAGTAAAACTTGCAGAAATTATAATTAGCCTCTTGAAGTTCATCTCTGAAATCTTCTGTCAGTGTGTTTGGAGCTCCCTGCTTTACATACAAAAGGCTCTGGTGCAATTGTAACGGAACTGGCTTTTTTTTTCTATTTAGAAAATATTCAAAAATGAAGGAATGTATTTGACCAGGTTGCCTTCCACATGACTAAATGATCCCTAATTTGAGTATCTCTGTGACACTGTACCTCCTTCTAGACTATCACGCTTGCCTGTACATTATATTCATGTATATGCCTATATGAATAGTTCCTTTTCATTCCATCGACTCCTAATCTCCCTGTGTAGTTTGTATTTTCTTAAGTCCAGTCTCTCCCTCCTAGTCTCTTTTTCCTTTATCCTCTTATTTGTTAGCTCCATTGTAAGGCATCGCATTGCATCTATACTCCATTATACTCTTCTGGTATAAATCACGACAAACCCACAATATTTGTTAGTTACTAGAGTCTAATTACAGAACAAATTCACACTGGCTTCTAATAAGCAGTTTTAATCAAATTAACAAAAATATACTTAGAACATTTCAGTGTTTTTTTGCAACCTGTGTCCTCACACTTTCAAGGACATAACTTTGATGAACCTTGATGATGATTCTTACCACAAAGGTGAGTACTGTCACATCTGGATTTTGAGTGAACTCTTTTCTAGAAATGTTACTACAAAGTTACTTCATTAACTATGTTTCTGTACTACTTAAACGTGATATCATTGGCCTTGAAAAATACAATTTTGTTACTAATGCAAGCTGGGAAGTGGGAATCTTAGAATCAACAAAATTAGAACATTTCACATTATCTGTAACTTTCTTTTGATTGTGTCAAAACTCAATCTTAAAACAATTTATTAACTTCCTAGTGAATGAATATTATTTGTTAGCATAATTAAGGGATAAGTAGTTTAGGATTTCGGATCAAGATTATGTAAGCATTTTTAATGTTGGGATATATATATTTGTGTAATGGCTCTTTAGCAAAAAATACTAAGTGGGTTTTTTTTCCCAATATTTACGACTTACAGATATGCAATGGTCTAGGCTGAGCGGTTCTGTATACAACTGTCTGAAGAAGCAATCAGCATATGTAGGATTATAGTTATACTTGTTGATAGTTTGACTTAATTCTTAATTTTCACTTTGATAGTGAGAACTATTTTCCCTCTCACTAAACTGCAGGTTAAATTTATTTTGATTATGATAGATACTTCTCTGTAGTAGCATTCATATTCAGATTGGACTGTGTGATTTAATACAAACTAATTTTTTCAAATGACATTAACAAAATGTGGCAATATTTTCCTAAAATCCCATTGTAGGGGGAAACTGATGGAAAGAAAAATATTTACAAAGAATATAAAAAACAGGAAGGCGAAATGAATAGATGCAGAATATCTAATGCAGCCTGATTTTAAGATTCTCTAGGTAACAGGTTTCAAAATCTTTGACATTTTGTACTGAATGTAATATTATTGCAGTAAAAAGAGGCCCTGTGGCTCAGATTTCTCTAATGAGTGTAATTATCTATAGCTGGTGTCCCCTCATCATTGTCGTGGTTTTTATTATGTAATTATGTATGTTACTCTGACAAGAATACTAAAAGAGTCTGCAGTCATTGCAAACGATTTTCATTGTACGCAGTGGTATCAGTGAAACGAATGCATCTTAATTATAAAAAATACAGCATGCTGAATTTACCATGGTGAAAGATTTTTCTTTCCATCTTTTTATATATGGATCATGGACAGCACAGACAAAGAGGCTTTTGTGCATGTTCGTGCTTGTGTTCCTGTAAAAATATATATGAAAAAAAAGACTGATATGAATTGCTTATGTCATAGGGTTCAATAAAATTCTAAATGTGTCATTAATGACTAGCTAAATGCGTGGAGTTGGTTAGTTTGTCTTCCCTACGACCTCTGTGCCCTTACATAGACATTAGTGAATATACTGGATGCCAGAGTATATCTGATTGAGATTCAGAGTAACATGATTTAGATTGTCTTCTTGATTTGCTTTATCACTTTACACAAATCATTTTATTACATCAAGCCTGTCAGTTATTCCTTGTGGTGAAAGAAAGACTTATGACTGCTTACTCAATACACTTTTACAAGTTCTGTGAGTAAAATTTGATCACCTTTGTCCATTCTGATGTCTTCTTGTCTATCCTTCTAATGATCTGTGCCTTATAGGGAAAGAATTGCAGAAGTTTCTGTAGTAATTACAGGCAATATAATAGATATTGATGGTATTAAAGGAGAAAAATCACTTCTGCTGAAAACAGGAAGCGTATCAACTTCTCTGAAGTGTCATAGGTGTAATAGAAATTATAATTTTAAACAATATACAGTATCATCATAGATTCAATAATTTTGAGGAGTCTTAATTTCCTTTTTTTTCTTCTTCAGACAGATAAAAATTTTTCTTACCAAAATGGGGTCAGAATGCTGTTAAACAATTGGTTCCTAGAGTGGAAAATTTTGTTAATTTAGAAAATAACCAGAAATTTATAGGGAACAGAAAGTTCAAATGGATCCTGAATAGGAAATGTCAACAGTGGGCAGATGCAAATCGTTTTGATATCCCCAAATAATTTGTTTGTTTGTTGAATGTTATTAGCTGATAGAGGAAAATACAGATGGGGGAATGTGAATTCAGCTCACACGGGACTACAGCAGTTTAGGCAGTTACAGAAAATTGTCAAGGGAATCAGACAAAAATATGACATTTTAGTTTAACAGCAGAAATAGTATGATACTGCTTTTCCCCTATGTGTCCTCACCAAAAAAAAAAAAAAAAGTATTTAGGTGTTACTAATGGAATCATGATATCTTCCAATGGAAAATCAAAACACTTAAACGAAATAATAACTTTTCCTTGGAAAAATCTTGAAGACAAATTTATGACCTATAACATGTGTATAGTCTGTAATTGCCCATAGATTGTAGAAGAATCTTGAAAGACTGAAATTAAGGCTCATAGTCAACATGCCGTACTTCAAGAAGGCTCTCATTTGGCTCATCCTCATTAGTGTGTCACCCAGATTATACACACCAAACTCCAGTGGCTTTCTGCTACGATAAAAGATGGCATAAGTGATTCATATTTATACAATTCTGACAATTAAGTAACTCAGACATTTTCAGGCTTTTTAAAGTGTGGATACATCTCAGATTATGTTCCAGATCACTACAATATCATCATACTTTAAAATCGTTGTAACAGCCTCCAAACACACTCCTGTCCTCAGCCGTTTTAGAGCTCTTCCAAGGATTGCTGGGTGCCGTTTGGGAACTAGCATGGGCCAGGGATGTGCACAACAGACAGCTGGGATGTGGATACTCTGTGTTCAAAGAGAAGACAGTTTAATAGTATGCATGCTGGCTATCATACCTTAGTGCCAGGGAGCTGTTTTGGGCGTGTTCAGATGAGTAGTACAAATGTAATCTCAGCATCTTGAATGTGCTATGTTTTGCATTGTGCTAATTTAAAAGTTTCATTAATAATTGTTTTACAATGTGTATATGTAAATCCATGTGTTTAAGTGCATCTTCTTCATATAAATCTGAAACACTCCCTGAAATATAACAGTCTATGATTCTAAATGAGGGACCGCACTTTTGTTTGTAATTTATGAAAGGCAGATTTTTTTTTTATGCTGGAGTAAATTGTACCCTAGAATCCTGCACAGAAAATCTATTGCCTTTTGTGGAAGTCTATTTCACTGCTAAGGCAACAATAATGAGGAGGATCTATTTCTCTTCTCCATGTCCATATAGATAGCTGCTTTCAGGGAAAATGAGACCATGATGAGACACAGGGTAAAAGTTAGAGAGATCACACAAGAGGTCTGCCTGACACTATGGTTTCTTTTAGTCTATATTCTCAGTAGGAATGACCTGTGCATGCCAGAGACCTGGGAACTAATGCTTTTTTGGCGAATCAAAAATGTTTCTCTGCAAACAGTCATGTTAAATAAACTTTCATGCAGATGCACTGGATTGCCTGACCCAGCAGTGGTGAACCAAGGCTCCCAAGAGCTAAGGCCCTAAGAAAGCCACATGTCTCCTCCAGAGCAGAGAGCTGAAAGGCTCAGCTGGCCCAGTCTCCATGGTCTGGAGCCTGGAAGCCCTGGGCACACCTGTGACAATCAGGGATTTGGGGCCAGCTGCTGTGCAGTGGGGAGCTGGGGCATAGCTGCTGGGGCAGGAGTAGGAGCCGGGAGGTAGGGCTGTGGGCTGGAGAACCAGGCCGGCTGTGCAGGGCACAGGGTTGGGAAGCCCCTGCAGCTGCTGGGGAAACAGAGGTGAGTGATTAGCAAGCGTGAAGTACCAAGAATATTGATTTCAGCAAGCAGCTGCTGGGTGCAGTGAGGTTATTTCCCAGAGGAAGTTTCACGTGCTGAGATTGTCACAATGAAATATTCACTCAGTTTCCAGTTTGTGAGAAATTGAAAAAAAAAATATTTGTTTTGTGTGATTCAGAGAAAAACCAAGTAACTTTCTCTGCTTCCCCCCAAAACTTTTTCACAAATCAGAAATCCTGCTGTTGAGCCAGCTTCACTAAAAAACCAGACCAGAGTCTTGTTGGGAGAATATGCTTCATTCATGCTTGGCCTGAAATCTGATTTTGCAGGGAAACGCAAGACTGAAAATAGAAGTCTGATCTCAGATAACTTACCCATTGTAATACTGACCTTATAAACCAGCTGGTATTTTCAGCATTTGATAAGCTCATCTTCACATATGGTATTAAAACTCAGCTCAGAACCTAATGCAGAAGTGTTGATCAGAATTCATCCCGATGCTCTTCAGAAAACCAAATTAACATTTGGATTAGAGAGCCCGATACTTGTACTCCGAATGCATGGAATATTAAAACACAACTCACACTGTAGATCTTAAATGTCAGTATTCAGAATAATATCTGAATTGCATGAAACCCAGGCAAGGGAGACATACAGATAATAGAGGCCTGCTTTCATCTTGCAACAGAAAGCACAATAATTTTTTTTTAGGGAGAAACTGTAAGTGTGGAACAAGCTTCCTTAATCTCTGTGACATCTAAGTAGGACCATCTTCAAAGTTTCTTAAGTGCCTTTCTGGCAAACGTGTTTGCAGAGCTCACTGTGCCAGGTGGTAATTTTTACACCATTTACTACTCAGAATTAATTTTTAAACTTGTGTTTTCATTCTTGGCCTTGACTGTCTCTGATTCAATGCCTGATGTGTTGACCAAGAAAACAGCTATTCCCATCAGTAGGGGCTTGTCTGGGATCCATCAGTGTGCCATAGATATTTAGGACAATTTTATTTTAATGGGAAGATGTGCCACCATCTGTTGAATTTGTGGTCTAGTTTACAGAGAGTGTGAATCAGTAAAGTCCCCTGTAGCACATTTTGTGTCTGGTTCTTGAGGTCTCAGCTCAGTCCTGTGTCATAGCCAGGACAGTATCATGACACTTGCAAGACAAACAGCTCTGGGCAAGTGGCATTTACCAGTTACAGTAGACTGCATGACTTTACATTAGCAGGGAAAAAACAGACTGCAAAGTCCTATTGTTGTCAGGATCTGGGTGGTAAATAAAGTCCATAAAGTGAATCTTCAGCTTCAGTGAGATACCAGGGTCACCAATGGAGTTCCTAATTAATTTTGAATAAATGTTGGTAGATCTCAGCATACACAGGAAAAGTGATTTCTGCTGTCCTCAGTGCTGTGCATCACTCTGCCTGTATTCTTTGGTGATGTGATTGGGGAACTATGGTTAGTGTAGACAGCCCAGGCTGAGCTTACAGAATTTATTTCTTGTTTTCCTTGACCCCTGAGTACTTACTGAGCAGTGCAAGTGCCACCGGCTTCAAACAGAAGATGACACTACTACTTTAACATGGAAAAGTAGTAAAAGCCGGCTTGAAGTGGTTACATTAGCTGGCCTTTGCTTCTTGATGTTCTATTTGTGGATAGTCTCTTCTCTGTTAGGGAAAAGAGAATAAAAATAAACCCCTTTCTTCCACAAGTTAAGAGACAAAAGATTTCTCTGTGTGTGCATCGCTTACTGTGAAGTGGCAATCATTTGGCAGTGGCCAGAGGGATATGAGAAAGGATTCTTACATATCTTCAGAGAGTGTGGGCTGAAGTTATGATGCTCAAAAAAGGACAGTAACATAACAAAACTGAGTCCTTCGTGGACTCAGCTTTGTAGTTTTCTGATACAGAAATATGCTACTGGGTTTGACACCGTAATGTCATAAAATTACCTTAGCAGAGGTTGCACAGCTATGTACTACTATGTGATATATGAGTATTTCTGTAGAAATAAACAGTAATAACTATGCTTTTCTGAAAACAATGGAGAAATACTTGGCTACATAATGAACACCAGAAATAATGTTCATTCTTCATAGAAGCTTCTAGAAGGTGCGTAATTTTACGCAAAATATTGACAGTTCAGGAAATTAGTCTTCCAGCTTCCAGTGCTTTTCCACTTCAGTTCAATAGGCAGATACCTCTGTTCCCTATTTTTGTTTTCAAGGTCACTATCAAAGTGATTGCTTTTTACAATTAGCAGATATTCCATCTTTCCTAAAACTCCTTGAGATACCTTCATGAAATGTCAGTGCAAGACCTGTTTCTCTCCGTGCAAAATCCCATCAAAGCTGAAATGTCTTGAAACTTTCAGTCACCATGGGTCATTCTTAGTTTACTGAACCCCAGGTCTCACAGGACTGCACGGCTGATTCAGCACCCGCTAATGCCAATGGAGACAAATCCATTTAAATCCTTACATAGCAACCTAATGGCATCAGAAAATGACAGGTGCAATAACTCCTTCACAGATTTAATAGAACAGCTGTTTCAAAAAGGAAGTTGTACTGGTATCTGATAAACTGCTTTTTAAAGTCATTCTCAAATTGGAGTGTTAAAAGTGCAGCCACTTTTGTTTAGGAGCTTTTTTAAAATAAAATACTTGTCAAATTGCTTTAAAAAGTGATATGGAACTATCTCAGCAAAATGGTTTTAAAACATGCTCATTTTTGAGACACTTTCTTGCTGATAGATATAAAGAAAAGTATCTTGAAAGATCAAGACCTTGATTAAAAAACACCAAACCAAACCAACAAACAAAACCAGAAAAAAAGTCAAAATATTTTGTTGTAAGCACAAAACTGAAGGTTTTTTAAATAATATTGTTGGAAAAAATAGCATTTATCCTTTTGCTTTAGAAAAAAACAAATAGCGTTATTTAATAATAGGAAGCAATCAATTAAGAAAACACCAAAACACTGCATTGGTGTGACTTTGAATCCCTTCCTAGACCATCAAAGGCAGTCAGCTTCTTAACCTTGATTGTTAGAAGAAAAAATAAGAGAAATGGATATTATGGGGGTAACTGAATTGCGTCTGCATAGGGTATCCTCTGTTGTTTTGGTGGAGAAGACTTCAGGAGTATATTGGCCACGTACTTCCAACTCAAGTTTCCTGCGTTTATTTTGTTAGTAAAATACTGTTTTGATGCAAAGATGTAAAACTCTTGGGATAACTCCATGTACGCATTACTCAGAAATTCTGCTGTAGTTCTTAGCAGAATGTATTTTTAGGATTATAGCTCTGGAGTGTTTGTAATTGTAGTCCCGAGTGACTCAAAAGCTAGCACTAGTTACACCTCCTAACTCTTAAGGGCAGATCCTTCAACGCTTATTGAAGAAAATTGCTCATTGGTATCAATGGGAATTTAGCCTCATCAGTAAGCTCTGAAAAGTCAGGCCCCCAGAAAGTGCCACTTCATGTATCAATTCTAATTAATTCATCAAAGAAAAAAATACAAATTCTGATTCAGTTTAGAACACCCAATCTCATTTCAAATCATTAGTTACCTAATCATGAAGGAAATTAAAATATTGTTAGAATTAATCATGTATGACTCAGCAGTCCAAAAGACCTTCAGCTAACAGATCGCGTTAAAACTTTCCACTGATGCAATATGCTGAACAAATATGGCTGGGGATTTTCTTACATCAGGTCATCATTTGTGCATAAGCTGTTGTGAGGCAAGTCTAATGTAACATTATTGATAAGGCATGATGAAGAGAAAGCATTTCTGATAAAGAATGTGGTTATCTGAGGAAAACAAATGCTACTTTAGATTAAAATCCTGCTTCTACACTTGGGATCTGTGTTGACAACAGAAGTGATGACAGCAGTATCTGTCATACCAGTGCAGTTATGAAAGTGATTGAGAAACTGACTCTGCATCACAAATGAACTTCACTTATTTAAAAAAAAAGTACAAGGTCATGTTTAGTCCCAGAGGTAGTGGGGACCAGCCATACAGCTTTAGGACTGGTCCTATTACTTTGGGACTACAAAGCAGTGGTTGATGCAGCCGTACTCAGTTTGGAATCTGTTGGGCTGCTTGTCTGTAAAAAGCTTTATCCCTTTTCCAGAGAAGCTAGATAAAAGTGGAAGTTTGTGGTCCTGTCTTTAAACATGACAAGAAGTCAAATGTATGGGAACTTCTATCTGCTTTTCTTTTTTTTTTTTTTTCCCTTTACAATAATACTCCATGAACTTTCAGAAAGTCAGAATCAGCCTGTTTATAAAACACAGCACAGCTGTGTAAATAAAGTATCTTCCTCTAGCAATTATGTAGGCATCGGGACAAAATGCAGTGCTGCCAAATTCTGATTGTACTGCTGCAGTACTGTACTATTTGCAGTCTAGCTGTAATGTTATGCTGTAAGTTTGGCTGCATACAAGAAAATAAAATACCTGATGGGGAATGGGGTAAAAAGCTTTGGAATGGTAGTTTTTGCATTTTCTGTCTCTTCCCGTTTCAAGAGTGCAGCCATTCTACTGCACCGAGAGATATTCTTGTGTCTAATGAATTGCATTTCTTTTGAAAAGATTCAGCAAGTAATAATAACTAAGTTACGTGTTTATATTCACAACTCACCGAAAAGAATAGGATTTATTCTTTCATTTATACTGATGCCAAAGTGGATAGTTTTCCATAAAAGAAAAGCAAGAATGTGACATCATGCCTAAAGCCCAAGTCTGTTGCACAGTAGTTTGTATATTCAAACATAATGAGAAAGAAATGTGCCTTGAATTTGTAATTACTAAAACTGCTATACTCGTGGGTTGCTCTGTTTTCTTTTAATGCTTATGGAATGACAGCACTGTGGTTACAGTTCCTTTGAATACACATAATTAAATTTCTAGGACATATGAGGCAATGAAACCTTCCTATGAGTATATGCTTTCATAATTAATTACAGTTTCTTCAACTAGTTCGCTTTAGTTTCTTCGGTATCTGTAACAACCTCAGAAAGTGTCCGTGCAATAAAGGTGCCGTGGATTTCTGCATGTCCATTATTGAAGTGGTTTCATGGGTAATATCAGAAGCCTCTGATACTTTTCTTTTGAAAATAAAGTGCAGGGTACAGCAAACGGTAATGAACAATGCACCAAGAAGAATTCCATTCTTCAGTATTTCTGTCCGTGCTTAGAAAATTAAATGAGCCCCTAATGAAGATATTTTGAAAATGTGTTCAGTGCATACTCTGCACAATATCCGAATTACTAGCTGTGCCTTTTTCTTTACCAAAGAGGTATCAGTTCTTCATGGTAAGGAATTGCTTGCTCTGCCATCAGAAGCATCTTAACTCTGAAATCTGAAGTAATGCTGCTCAGAGAACACATCAGCAAGTGCCATCTCTATGTGCAAATAGCAGGAACATGAGACAAAAATAGGACTTTTCATCTCAAAATTCTGTTCCTGCAAAACAGATTATATATTATTATGTTATTGTCAGTATTACTATATTCAGAGATAATCTTCCAAGGAATCTCAGGCCATTTATAAAGCCTTTCTCAACTCAGAACTCCTTATATGTATCAAACACGAAGTATACACTACCTAGAATTAAATCTTTCTGTCCTGGGGTAGGAGTGGAACTACAGATCGCTGAACCTTTCAGTGCTGAACAGTATTAGTTGGATTCCAGAGCCTCATCCTGCAAAAACTGCCTGAGCTACTTTGCATAGATCAAAACAAACTGTAAAGAGAAGCAGAAGTTGGGATGAACAGACTCTCCTAGTCTTCTTTTGGAAATAGTAGAGAAGGACCTTCTCCTGTCTTCTCATATAGAAAATAAGTTACATTAGTGAAAGACTGGAGTGTTGTACTACAGGGGAACAGGACACATTCCTTCTCCTACTATGCCTTACAGAATACTTGGCAACTGAGAAGCCAAAGTCAGATACAGTTCTGTTTCTAGGGAGCTCTTATTTTGCCAGTTTATGTGGAGGAAAAAGGAGCATGACCTGCCTTCTCCCACTTCTGAGGAGAACAGGAACTTGAATTTCTTTGTGCTTCCCTTTTAATTTTCTGAAAATACGGTTCTGAGATTGTACTTTTCATTGTACCTTTCTTTCTTTTTAATGTACGGTACATACCTAAAAAAAATTAAATAAACTAGTAAAACATTAAAAATTTTCAGGATGTAACTGACTGAACGGAGCATACAGGTCTAAAGGGTGACTTGAGCCAATAACCAAGGAGTCAGCAATTCAAGTTTACACCCTATCTGGGAAACGTCAGCTGAAGTCTCTGACAGCTATGGTGGCTTTTGTTAGCAGAATTTGATCCCTGTTAGAGCTATGTCCCACAACTGGTGAAGTCAGCAGGGGTTTTCTTTCTGCTTTTGGGGGTTAATTGGTCCCATCATTCCTGCAGAAATACTGGCTGGTTCAGATCCCTTCTAGGAGTAATCTGAAAACTCATGAAGTCAAAGAAAAGTTTTCTGATGATGCCAGTGTGCTTCAAATCAGGTTTGAGCACTTCTAGCCTAAAGCCAAATAAAAACTTTTATGTAGAATCATAGAATGGTAGGGATTGGAAAGGACCTGTGGAGATCAAGTTCAAGCCCCCTGCTAGAGCAGGATCACCCAGGGCAGGCCACACAAGGATATATCCAGGCAGGTTTTGAAAGTCTCTAGAGAAGGAGACTCCACAACCTCTCTGGGCAGCCTGTTCCAGTGCTCTGGCACCCTCACAATAAAGAAGTTTTTCCTCATGTTGAGATGGAACTTGCTGTGTTTCACCTTGCTACCATTACCTCTCATCCTATCACAGGGCACAACTGAAAAGAGACTGGACCCTTTTACTTGACACCCACCTTGCAGATATTTATAAACATTCATAAGATCCCCTCTCAGTCTTCTCTTTTCCAGGCTAAACAGACCCAGGTCTCTCAGCTTTTCCACATAAGAGAGATGTTCCAGTCCCTTCATCATCTTCATAGCTCTCAATTGGATGTTCTCCACTATTTCCCGGTCCCTCTTGAGCTGGGAAGACTACAACTGGACACAATACTCCAGAGGTGTCCTCACTGGGGCAGAGTAGAGGGGGAGGAGAACCTCCCTTGACCTGTTGGGCACACTCTTTTTTATACACCCCAGGATACCATTGGCCTTCTTGGTCACAAGGGCACACTGACGTTCCATGGATAACTTATTGTCCATCAGGACTCTGAGGTCCCTCTCCGTGGAGCTGCTTTCCAGCAGGTCTAGCCCTAACCTGTACTGGTGTGTGGTGGTATTTGTTCCCACATGTAGGACTCTACACTTGCTCTTGTTAAACTTCATTTGGTTTCTCTTTGCCCAGCTGTCCAGTCTGTCCAGGTCTTGCTGGATGGCAGCACAGCCTTCTGGTGTATGAACCACTCCTCCCAGTTTAGTATCATCAGCAAACTTGCTGAGGGTACACTCTGTCCCTTCTTCCAGGTCACTGATGAAAATGTTGAATAAGACTGGACCTAGTACTGACCCCTGGGGAACACCACTAGTTACAGATTACCAGCTGGACACTGTGCTGTTGATCATGACCCTCTGAGCTGTTGTTCAGCCAGTTCTCAACCTCTCTCACTGTCCATTCTTCTAATCCACACTCCCTGAGCTTACTCGTGAGGATATTATGGGAGACAGTGTCAAAAGCCGTGCTGAGGTGAAGGGAGACAACATCCACTGCTCTCCTCTCATCTACCCATTCAGTCACACAGTCATAGAAGGCCATCACATTAGTCAGAAATGACTTCCAATTAGTAAATCCATGCTGGCTACTCTTGATAGCCTTCTTTTCTTCCATGTGTTTAGAGAGGATCTCTAGAAGGAGCTGCTCCATCACCTTTCCAGGGGTGTTGGTGAGGCTGACTGGTCTATAGTTTCCAGGGTCTTCCTTCTTGCCCTTTTGAAGACTGGACTGACATTGGCTTTCTTCCAGTCCTCAGGAATGTCTCCTATTCTCCCATGATCTTTCAAAGGTGATGGAGAGTGGTAGAGCAACAACATCAGCCAGCTCCCTCAGCACTCCTGGGTGCAACCCATCAGGGCCTGTGGATTTATGTGTGTTCAGTTTACCCAAGTGATTTCTAACCTAATCATCATCGACCAGTGGAAAGTCTTCCTCCTTCCAGGCTTTCTGTCTTAATTCCAAGCTCAGGGATTCCTTAGGGCTGGTCTTAGCAGTGAAGACTGAAGCAAAGAAGGCATTCAGTAACTCTGCCTTCTCTGCATCTTCTGTCACCAGGTCTCCTGCATCATTCAGCAGTGGGCTTACATTTTCCCTATTCTTCCTTTTACCATTGATGTATTTGAAGAAGCCTTTCTTGTTCTCTAAGAAGTAAATCTTTTGCCAGAGCCAATTCCAAGAGGGCCTTGGCCTTCCTTGTTGCATCCCAACATACCCTGACAACACTCCTATAATTCTCCCAAGAGACCAGTCTCTTTTTCCACATGCTGTGAACTTCATTTTTCCACATGATTTTTTCAGGCAGCTCCTTGCTCATCCATGCTGCTCTCCTGCCTTATCTACTTGATTTTTTACTAAAAGGAATGCACCTATCTTGACCTTGGATGAAGTGACGTCTGAATATCATCCAGCTCTCTTGGGCTCCCCTAACTTCTAGAGTTTTAGCCCAAGGGATTCCTCCGAGTAGGTTTTTGAAGAGGATCAAGTTAGCCCTCCTGAAATCCAGGGTTGCAGTCTTCCTTATTGCCTTGCTTCTTCCTTGTATGACACTAAACTGTACCATGTCATGATCACTACTACCAAGGCTCCCTTCATGTTCCCAACCAGGCTTTCATTGTTTGTTAATACAAGGTACAGCAGCACACATCTCCTTGTTGGCTCTTCCACCACCTGCATCAGCAAGTTATTGTCAATGCACTGCAAGAGCCTTCTAGACTAAGTATGCTTTGCCATGTGGCCTTTCCAACAAATATCAGGGTGATTGAAGTCACCCATGAGTACCAGGCATATGATCTCGAGGCTACTTCCAGCTGTATGTATGTCAGGAAAAGCTTACAAGGTCTAAAAACTCGTTTGACAGTAGTTAAAATAGTATATGAGTAAACACTCATGTTTAAGTGAACTTTTGTTCATGAGTTAGAAGGATGATATTCTAATACTACAAATACAGATTACAAACTAGCTATTTAGTTTAAAAGGACACTTAAAAGTTTCCTGATTCATAAATTAATCATGGACTCTTAAAGTTGCTGAAACAAGTAATATATCCATGATGACTTCAGTGAAAAGTATTTACCTCCAAAAACTGTGTGCTTGGAAAAATAGATTGATCCTTTGCCATAGCTTGTTTTTAGAAAGGTTTATCATGAAACTTTAATTCCTCCAATACTTGTGTTGCGCTGCAGTGAGTGCCATGGGCCTTCTTGGGTGAGCAAATATTATTTCTTTGAGTAATGGCTGCAAAGACTGAGCCATCTGACAGCAACTGACTTCTTTTTACTTCTTACTGCTTCAGTCACTTTTCTGTGGTAGCTAAATAAGATGTGATAACTAAGGACCCACCAACACTGTATTCATTTTTAGAGGTCAAGTTCTGAATGCACTTTTCTGACAAATTGCCCAGTACTGTCTATGGGAATGCTATTTATGTCAGGATTAAGGCACATATTTGACTGTTAATTTCATGGCACTGTGGCACAGCCTGATAATAGGGAGGTTCATAAAATAAAGATGCACTTAGCTCTGTGGCTAAACTCTGAAATGCATGTGAAAATTGTTTTTTCTTTTTCTAATTACAGCTGGCATTTCAGTACTCCCTGCCAGCCCTCACTTTCCTTGATCCACACACTATTTCTTCCTGATAGTAGCACAAAAATTTAACTTTATCCCTTCTCAACACATTTGTAGAAAAGATCTTCCATAATTTATATCTGGTCCTGACAGGATAGCTGAAACTAGATAACTGATGTATATCCATATAACTGCATTGACTCTCATTCCTGTTTATGTTTGCAGAGGATACAGGTGTATATCTGTGTTTTCTTTCTGTGTAAACAAACAGATATGGATAGTCTCTTTTTAATGTGCTGTGAAGAACAGCAGTTACAGCTGCTTTTCCTACCAGCTACATTTTGCAGCTAGAGGATTTACTAATTTCTCTGAAAAGCTCCAGTTTCTTGTCATTGCTTCTGACACTAACCAAACCTGTCTCCCCTTTTCCTTCATCCACTGCAGCAGGAGACCTGTCAGTTCTTATTCTGCTATCTGTGTCTATCTTAACAAGTAATTTGGTACAACAGGAGTAAATCACTAGATCAAAGCAGTTGGTGTTTATGTTTGTCACATTTTCATTATGCACATTTTGGGATTTTACTCCAGCCTAGAGTTATTCTGGTTCCTTGACCAAAACTGAGCCCTCTGCCTCTACACTTGGTCGTTAAGACTGGTGGCAAGTGGAAAACAGCAGGGTGGAGAATTGGTGTTAAGCAGTGAGAGTGGAATGAGGCTCCTAGAGGTTTATTGCTCCCTTATGTTGATTTTTAGTGTGCACTGAATGGAGAATAGGCCAGAGCCTCCTGCTGCTCCAGGAGCTCGTGGCGTAGCAGATTAGGCCTCAGTCTGGATATTAGAAAAAAGTTATTTAATATGAGGGTGATAGACCACTGGAATGGGCTGTCCAGAGAGGTGGTGGAGGCCCCATCCCTGGAGTCATTCAAGGTCAGGCTTGATGGGGCTCTGAGCAACTTGCCATAGGTAGAGATGTCCCTGCTTGTGCAGGGAGGTTGCACCAGATGACTTCTAGAGGTCCCTTCCAGCCTAAAACATTCTGTGATTCTATAGCAGAGATGTCCCTGCAGGTGTTTGCTGTGACTCTTCTACCCCTGACTATCTGTCCAAAGTGAGGAACAACTGAGTTTGTGTGTTATAGGGGCTCTGTGCAACACTCTGGTCTGGCTCTCCATGGCCACCAGATAACCAGCTATCTGATATTTTTGCCCGTAAACAAGTTTTCATCTACCCTCATACCCCTGGGTGTTGAGTTTTATGTCATACTCTGGATTAGAGCCCTTTCAGACTATATGACATGTCAGCAAAAGTGACAGAGAATGTCTTTCCCCTCCCTTATGCAGCACCCACCACCCATTCCTGATCCTTATCTGCAGGCTACCCACCAAATACCTACCAGGAATGCATGCAGTTCTGGACTTGACACCCTTCCCACAAACTCCTTATCCCTACCATGCAGTCTAGATGAATACTGTGTAAATATTGTGAGCACCTTACTAATGAGCACAGTATGGAATGGGAGGCTGAATAAAAGACTCGAGTCAACCTTTTCAGATGTGTGCAGAACAGACCACTGCAGCACTGTCTGGACAACTGCATATTTCAGAGGAGGAAGGGAAGGAAGAGTCATCTATTGAACAAGAGTGGTTATGACTGGTATCAGATACTGAGATAAAGACCAATAGAAAAAGATGCAAAAAAATCAAGGATGTCCATGAAGGGATCAGAAAAGGTGAATGGACAACAACTGACATATGGAAGTTAAATAAATATTACAATCTAAGAATAGAGAAGATAGAGGAGGAAGAAGTGTTAAAGATTCAAAGAGTCAGGGGCTGACAGTTGACCATAAGTATAGCAGCAGATATACAGCATTTGGTTTATATTGTAGCACCTGAAGGACATCAGGTTTAGCAGAACCACTTGAGGGTTTAAGAGCCTTTTGATGCTCATGCATGTTAGGTGGAACTTTGTAACAGTGCTGTCCACTGTTTGGGTTGGGCCTTTAGATCCTCTTCAGGGGCAGGCATGACTTTCATTTATACTTAGAGCACAACTTCTGGTATAGTTTTCTCCTAAAAGAGAAAACCAAGCAACTCCACTGACAAAACTGATGTGCACTAAATGGAAATATTCAATGGATTGGTTTCAAAATTGTTTTGCTGCTCTAAACTGAAACGCTAATGCAGATTTGGCCATTGAGTCCCTAGACTGCCTTTTTATGTTGTTGGTGTGAATATCTGGTCCTCCTTCCTTCTTTTTCTTTTTTTCTTTTTTTTTTAATTTATCCTGACCAGTCTTCAATATATTATCCATTTCCAAACTATTTTTCTAGTCCTGCAGTAACCCTGTCTGCTCTTCTTGTCAAACTAGCTCTTCCTCTCCCTTGTCATCCATCTTCTATTTCTTCCTTTTTTTATTCTTTGTTTTCTGGAGCAACAAACCTTTCCTGGACATTTTTATTATTTTTTATTCCTTCCTCAATACCTGTATCTTCTTCCTCGTGATTGCGTTCAGCCATGCTTGTCAGGTGCCTTTCTTTGCTGAACCATATTTCTCCCTTCATCCTGTCTTCAGATCTTGCCTGAATTCTGTCATGATTTCTAGCTACATCTCTAGCTCTCAGGCACTTGTTTTCCTGTGGGTTCTCTCAGGCAACACTTCAAATATAAATAGCTTCTATCAAGTACCCACTTGATGGTAAAGTACATCCTGCAGCTTCTGCATTCAACCATCTGCAATTATTTGGTCTCATCTGCTGCTACCTTAGCTGACATTATCTTTTCTTCCCTGTCTCTATCTTTTAAAGAAAAGAACAAATGTCAAACACATCTCTTTACTGCCCTCTGTTTAAGGGGTTCCTACGATCAATGTCTGCTTGCTGTTTTAAACATTTTGTGTGGGATAGCCTGTCTCTCTCATTGAGACCTGACAATTAACTGCTTGCTTTCTGTGTTCAAACACTGATATTTTGTTCTTTAGTCTTTTACCTGTAAGGTCTTGTTTCTACTTGCAACACACAAATCTGTGAGCAGTGTGCAGACTAGATCCACAGCATGTACCTCGCGATCTGCAGCTGAATCAGCCATGAGCTTTCACCACAGGCAAGACCAAGGCAGATTCTCCCATTGATACTTTTGTATTTGATATTTTTATTGGACACTTGTGTGGTTGTAATACTGGTTGAATGAGCTGCCTCATTGCCAAGTTGTGGAGAAGCTATTTAGTGTTGCTGTACCTACTTCTTTTTTCATAGGTAAATAATATAAGTAACATCACAGTTAAGAAAGTGGTAACCTTGGACACAGTTCTGTTCACATGGCCAACAATGGATGTTTTCATGTTCAATTCTGTAATGAAAAACTTTAAAAAATATTTTTATTGCCTAGGTGTCATGATGTCTGTCAGACTTGCATTGGAAAGAGACTTGTCTTTTTATTCCCCAGATGCTGATTTTTAGGTGATGTAAATTTTCTACATAAATGCATTTGCTAATATTAGCACATTTTACTAACTTTAAAATATGCCCCAAATCCTAAGAACACATTTTAAAGTTCTTTCAAACTATCCTTTAAGTACTTATGTTTGATATATTGGGTTAGTGGTTTAAAAGTCATGTTTTGTGATACGGGAATACAGCTCCTTTTCTCCAGGAAAATGAGAAAATTAAGTTTTCTCTTTGGAGACTTCTGTAGTTATAACATGGGTGTGATGATATTTACCCTTTAGTAATGCATGTAATTTTTTCAACATGACTGCAGTGGCTGAGATATCCAATCTGACAATTTATAACCATCAACTTAATTAGCACTTCAGTACTCTTTGTGAAATAAACAATGCAGCTGAGTCTTGGAACACTAAGGTGATTCTAATTCAGACTGCATGATACAAAATAAACTAGAATGCTGAATGACTTCAGTATAGCCCACAAAATTTTATTGTAAAACTTTAGCTGTGAAGCAATCCGGAGTTATAGAACCATAGAATTGCATCTTAGTTGAGGCTGGAGACATCAGAAGGCCTCCAGTCCAATATCTTACTTAGAGCAGTGTCATCTAGGAGATCAAATGAGGTTGCTTGGGGTTTTCTTCAGAGGAGTCTTGAAAATCTGCAAGGATGGAGACTGTACAACCTCTCTGGGCAACCTGCTCCAGTGTTTGACTGTCTTCCTAGTGAAAAAGTTTTTCTTATATCCTGTCAGAAACCATCTTGTTTCAATCTATGTTCATCTCTTGTCCTGCTGATGTCTCTTCAGTTCATTAACATCTTTTTCTGCAGGGTGGGACCTGAAATTGTAGGCAGTATTTCAGCTTGCAATCTGTCAGGTGCAGGACTTTGGTTTGCATCGTCAAATTTCATGATGTTCCTCTCAGCATGTTCCTCCAGCCTGTCTAGGTCCCTCTGAATAGCAGACCTGCTCTTGAGTCCATTCCTTCCAATTTGGTATCATCTGCAGGCTTGACAGGAGTACACTCCATCACCTTCTTGAGGTCATTGATAGAGATGTTGAACAGAACAAGTCCTGGTACAGAGCCATGCAACAGTGTACTTGTTACAGGCATCCAGGTAGCATATGACCCATTAACTGCTAACCTCCACCCAAGCAGTTTTTTCCCATCTAACAGCCCTCTTGTCCAGGCTATGAAGATGTAACTTGGTTACTAGACACAGTGTGGAAAATCTGGATAATGAAAAGCTGAATGTGAGAATGTACAGGCAGGCACTGCTTCACAGTGGGGATCTGCAGCTGGGATGTGTTCTGTAAACGTAGATGACAGTTCACTCTTTTTTTTTCTCTCTCCCATTCAAAAACTGATCAGGGCTAACACCCTTGAAAATGTTGAGAATTCCTGTATTTACATATCATTAATGCATTGTAAAGGATTCAGGGTTTTTACAGGACACTTCTTGTAAAGATTTGTGGCTGAAATATTGCAATGCAGTGTTGTATCGCCCATCTGGGGGTGGTGATATTTGATAAAGTTGCACTCCTGATCTGATTTTGAGGCTGGACAGAGAAGAACACAAGAATGTAAAGTGAGCCTTCATGCATCCAAGTTAGGGGCAATGAAACTGAGTCCTGGATTTTATTGTGTGCACATTTTGGTTTATTCTTTTCGTCAGTCCATACTAACTGTAGGAATTACCTAGGATTCTGCAAGCCAAGTAGGTAACCTCGGTACTAAATCTTGTGCACAGCGGCATATTCCCAAGGGAAGAATACAGAGTATGCCAGCCCTGAACAGTATGTGTGTATTTAGATTTTCCCAGGGAAAAAAATGAGAAAAATGGTGGTTTTCCCATTTCTCTTCCACAAAAAACTACAGTTATTCCTGAACTGCCTACTGAAAATGTCTTTGAGCCCAAACTGTCTGCTGTGATCTGCACCAAGACAGTCTGAAAGGTAGTGTTATTTGATGTGGGGCAAAATCGTACCAAGGTACCTTCAAACAGGTAAGAGGAAGGATGGCTGTAAACCAGTGCTTGCATCATATCCCAATGCTGGTTTAATTACAAATACAGATACAGTTGTGCCAAAAAAATAAATACCTAAATTCCAGCTGGATCTTGATTTGGATATCTAAATCCTTCTCTGACACTTCCCTTGTTTTCCAGTTCTTTTTCCCCTGTATGACTAGTGGTGGAGACAGAAAGTGTGTGCTTGCTTGTAAAGGACCCCAGAGTCAAAAAAAAAACCAACTCAGAGAAGTTTTTCCAGCTGACCTAGAAGAACTTTGGATGAGGACCCTGCTCATGGTTTAATTTTCCTATTGCTTCAGTGTCTTGTTTTTTTTTTTCCTGTTAGCATATCTTTATGAACCTTATGCCAAAATAGCAGAATAAAAACCATTTCACTCAACAGAAAACTAACCTCTTTTGTGTATTTTAAAATGCTGAATCTTTCCTTTCCTGGATTTAGACGTATGATTCTTTCACCACATCTCATAAGATAACTTTCTAATACTCAGGTTTTATGTTATTCCCCTCTGTACATTAATTTGTCCCCATCTTTATTAAAAACCTGTGTTCAAAAGAAGACATCATACTTCATGCATAACCTCACACACTGGTAAGGACAGAGTCTATAATGAAAAAAGTGAGATAGTACCAGGCTCTGGAGAGAGCCCTGCAACACTGATATGTCTTGCTTTGTTATCAGGAAACTATTTGGACCAAATCTTTGATTCTTACTTTTCAACTATGTCTGCATCCATCTGCCAGTGCTATCATCTAGACCATGTTTCCCAGCTTAGTCTGTGAGAATGTTGTGGGGGACTGTTGTTAGAAAAGTCATGTTCAAGTCAGCCTATTTCACACCAACATCAGTCTCAACTACTAGATAACCTGGCATGAAATTAGACTGGCTTGATATAATTTCTTCTTAACATACTCAGAATGAATTGTTTCTTATCAGTGTAGTGTTTGCTAGGTAGTTATAAATTGTTCGTCCACTATCACCCTCCAGTATCATTTTAGATATTGAAAGTTAGGCTGAGTTGTTTAATTTCTCCAAAGTCATCTCATGTCCTCTTTTTATGAATGGGTCTTCCATCATCTTCAGAAGCATCAGCCCTGCCCCTGTATCCCTCTGAGAGTTCAGCCTCCTCAGGCTCAGTCTCTTTTCCTTCACTTTGGGGCTCTTCTAGCCTGCACTGTGCTAACAATTTCATGATAGTCTCATCTCTGAGGCATTATCAGTTAGTCAGCCTCTCTTTCTATGTCTGAATAATCCTGGTGTATTTCAAAATGCACCAACCAATCATTAAGTGTTGGGGGAAAAAAACCTTCATTCTGTTTCTTGGATTGTTTCACATCCTTGGGAGTAGCTCTTGGTGAATAATGACTTTGATGTTCTCCTACAAATCCACCTTTCCTGTGATTTTTTATTGACCTCAGCAGTGGTCAGGCTGTTGAGACTAGTGTCAATTGCACTGGAGATCTTCATTTTACTTCATGGTCCCTCTGTGTTAAACTATTTCTCTTGTCTCATAACTAAGTTTACTTGCATGGACATATTTTCCTCTGCGTGCTTTTACTTTGCCAAACACAAGGCATCGCTGACCTGTGACAAGGTCTCCAGGATAGTGTAATAGTACAAAT
Source organism: Ceryle rudis (assembly GCA_033439905.1). Taxonomy (NCBI): domain Eukaryota; kingdom Metazoa; phylum Chordata; class Aves; order Coraciiformes; family Cerylidae; genus Ceryle; species Ceryle rudis. Next base: position 19,060 of record JAAGNO010001356.1, on the reverse strand, counting down.
AATGAATAACAGAGTAGGACCTGAGGAATCAGCCTACAAGGTAAAAACAAAATATGATTCTGGTAACTTCCTTAGTATATTAAGTCTCATAGACTCATAGTAAGAGAAAGAGTAAAACACAAATAAAATGTGAATTCAAAAGATGTTGTTTAAGTAGCTCAGGGTGTACTGAAAATACACTGCTAACCGTAATACACCTCTCATTCTTGAAAAAATATACTTTGAGTTCTTTCACAATTCTAGATTCCCATAATACCTAGTTGGTCTGGATAAATCAGACTATTCTGCTAGCATAAGACTTTAGATCTGCAAATCAGTCATGACATTTCAAAGCTTCTATATAATAAAAAAACCCAAACCCAAACCCAAACCCAAAAAAACCAAAAACCAGCTACTGGCAAAATTAAAATATCTGACTAAAATACACTAATTTAGTGATAGTCCTGGGAAAATATGTTTTCTTACAATTTGTCTCCCTACTGGCATTTCTGTTTAATCTCATTCCCTATCTGTACTTTTGCTTTCAAGAAGTATTGTGACAGTCATTAAAGTAAACACTTCTAAAATCTATCAATCACTGTAGACTTTTTTTCTGCATTTTTATGGCATTTCTCACTGCTAGAAAAAAACAAACTTTCCCATCCTTTGCTGAATGTTACAGATGGCACAAAAATACTGTGCCCCAACATTCCAAGTAAAATAGTTTTTCTCACATTTTTAAAAAAGCACAAATCCGTATCACAGAAAAAGGGAAAATAAGTGATAGTTCTGTATCTTTTGAAGTGTTGCAAACATCAGGATACCATATTAATGACGTTTCCAACCCAGCCATGTCTTCTCTAACAGTCAGAGATAGAATGAAGTTTCAATTATTTACTATTGCAGGTTACTTACTCTAAATTCATTTATTTTTAATGAAAAGCATAGCAAACAGACCTGAAACTATGATCGTTGCTTGAATAATTTCTGTTCTGTTGTGTAACAGTGTTTTCTCTTTCTTCAGTGTCCTTTCTGCTGTTTTTCAAAGCTAATCTTCTGTTAAAAAACAAAGCCGCTCTTTTATTCTTCAAGGGTTTTTTATTCCCTAGTAAATTATTGTAAAGGTTTAAAAATGTGTAATAAAACTGTTCTGGTTTGGTTTAGGCAAGATGATTATTCATGTGATCCTAATGGATGAAATTTCTTTGTGTGACTGGTTTAAATTTTTGTGATGAAACACTTCTCTGTTAAGAAAATTTTGCTTCTTTTGGATCAAAATATTCATTGAAATGTATTCTCTTGATAGACTTAGTTGTATATTGCCAAACATGCCTAAGGTTCCAGTCACTATCATTCTATAAATTTGTGTGGGTGTGTGGACAACAACTAATTTGTCTGGATTGGCCAATCCGCAACAAATTTCTTGGTTATCCTTTGTGAAATATGACCTCTCTCTTTATGGAAATTGTGAAGAACATTATTTCTGTAATTAAAAAATACTCAACTGGAAATATCCGTGAACACTTGAATTTACTACCCTCAGAGATTTATAATTTCAAAAGAAAATATATTCCAGAAGTTCTTGCTTTGCTAGTTTTGTTTATATCTGAGAAATATGGTCTTCTTTTCCTGGGAATAGAGAAGCATGGATTAGAGTTTAAAAATTGCTATGTGTAGAGCAACTACAAATAGCATGCAAGTCTGCTTCAGAATGAAAGTGGTATTGTTGACAACTGATTTGAATGTACTGTCATGGCAGCACTAAGGAGGCATCTTTCAATCTCCACAACAAATTTAACAGGAAAAAAATAGATTCCCTGTGACTCAGTAGTGGGGGAAATTTTTAAAAATTACTTACAGCAGTTTGTTGCTGGTTTTAGCACAGTGCTTTAGTCAAGACTTCCATTTCCAATTAAATACGTGTTTCTCAATTCTACATACATGACTGATATTAGTCAGCTGCTTACATTTGCTGTCCAAAGACTTGAGTCACTCCAGATCAGAAGTAACTTTTTGAAAACCCTGGTCTTTTAGTTCTTTGCATGGAAAGACTTTGGGATATTCACTTCTGTTTCCCCAGGGGTGCCTGCCAGAAGATAGCATGGCTGAAATGAGTCATTCATCAGTGTAACTACCAGAAACAACAGTGAAAATTAACAGCTCTGGATATGCTTGCATTCCTGTAGTGCCATACCTAGTCTGCTAGCTCCTCTGGTCTGATTCTTCATTTCTGTTGTCTTTCCAGCAGAGGTGTTGAAATACGGGATTTCAGAAAATTCCATGGCATGTGCTGAAGTGCAGGCCATGCTTCTGAAGTAAAGACTGCAAATGTGGAAATTCAGGCCAGACAGAGGTAATGGAAACTGAGTTGTGCCTGTGTCTCCCTTAGTGAACCACTCTTTAATCTTTCTTCTGAGATAGATGAAACTGTTAGGAAATGAGAACTGCATCCCCAGGCTAGCTGAAAAGGGCACCAGATAGAGGATTCAAAGGTAGATCTTCATTCAGGCTCTTTGTATTCCCCTTTATAGAGGGATGAAATCCAGAGTCTGGTTCAGTTTGCAGAACATTTTCAACTAGACAGTGGTATCTAGTATCCTTCCCCCATCCTCTGAAATACAGGACAGTTATTTTCAAATTCTTTCCTTTTGTTAGTGTGCTAAAACCTGTGTTATATGCAGCCATATGCAATTTTACCCTAATTGTTGGCACAAAAAAAAATCAGATTATGTTACTCACACTCCTTAGAAAATAAGGCTTAAAAAATGGTTTATGTTGACGCTAGAAGATAGAAGAAATGGTCATAACAGCACTAACCCATTGTTGTGGAATGCTGAAAGCTTTTTTTGGGGGGGAGGAGGTTTATTATTTTTAAGCAGATGATGAAGAAAAAATGCCATTTTAAAACAAAAGATCAAAATCTTGCAATTTACCCATTTATTTCAGCCCAAACTAGGCAACATCATTAATTCAGTTTCACACATAATTTCCATGAACCAAAAGTCATATTTCTGGTGAATTTGTGATTTGTGATGAATTTTATGCAGTTTTAGTAAGTTTGTTTTCAGATAAAATTGAACTTTTTTTCTCCACCGATGTCCTTTGGACAACAAAACTTGATGCTCATCACAGGAGAAGTCAAACACAGTGCTCTCTGCTTATGATTAAAGAAGAAATTCTAAATCAATGCTCCATTTCAGAAAGGTTACTGATTCATAATATTTTTGTTTTAGCAGTGTCTTTCACTAGTCCACTCAGCATCACTTTGTTTTTCCAAGTGTCACACTGTTGAAAACCATTCTTGTCTCAGCTAAAATGAAAAGTTTAAAATTAACTTAAATGTTTCAATGCTCCCCTACTGAAAACAAGAAACATGTTTTGGAAGTTCTTGGCATTGCTTGGAAAACAATGACAAAGTCTTAATGTCTCCAGTAATGTGTCATAACAATTCCAGCATGGTCATCTTTTTCCTAAGAAACAGGAATTTTTATAAGAATTAGACAATTTTGATGGGAAGGTGTTGCTGAAAAATATAAAAAGCAAGTGTATGGGGCAAGTTTGTTGTTCTCTCTGACTGCATGAACAATGACAGACTGCTCGTTACTGGAGTTGTCATGCAGCAATGTGTGCCACAGCTGACCATAAACCACATGGACATTGCTCTTGGACTTCCCATTACAGCACTTCAGGTGAACTGGTGCCCATGGAGGTGCAAGATTTGCAAGCATAACATATCAGGCTGAGGAGGTCATTTGGCTAAAAAGAGCTAGGAGCAGGCAGTGGGTAATCATCTGTGCTTCTAGTTCTCCACGCGATGAAAATTACAGCTTTCTCCTTCAGAATTTAGTTTCACTTCGGATTTGCAAGGTGATAACAAGTAGAAGATATTAAATCCAATTCCTTCACTTTTGTCCCTTTTTCCATGCAGATTCTCACTAATGTCATTTGGTATCAATACGTGCTTCAGATAAAGTCAGTTTGAAGTTTTTAATGGAATTCACAGCTCTCCTTGCATTTTGAGTGCTCTCAGCTACGAAAGAATCATGCAAATCTGTGCAAGTGCTTTGTCAACAACCATTCATTCAGCCTCCTGAAATGTTTGAGCCATTTCTAAATGTATAATCTATTGCAGTGCTATGGGCACTGAGTATATCAATCTTTTAAGAAAACTGGTACCAGGAATCTAGTTAAAAGGAAGTTTTCTTCATCAGTTAGCTTTAGCAGTAATAAGAGGAAATATTTGTTTCTAGGCAGATCCAAGCTAAAGTGACCTGAAATCTGTCTAATGCCTTTCTAATATATATTCCTTTGCGTATAAATATGCATTTGCAAATGCAAGTCCATCAGTAATAGAGATAAAATGAAAGTGACATGAAAACAGAAATAAAAAAATACTGTATAGCATGTGGCATTCACTGAACACTGTTCCTAGATCACTCTCCGTCTCAGTAACCAACATCTAAGGTGAAGTAGTATATAGAAGATGAAAATATTATCTTTAATAGGCTGATAGAAGGAATAAAACTGAAAATGGGTGGGTTATTTTCCTGGAAGGAGGAGGACTAGATAGTACTATATAATTAAATCGTTCAACAAACTGAAACCCAGATCTTGCCTCTCCGTAGTATGGGGATATGAAAAACCTGGATCAAGGTCTATACTTGTATCCTGTGCCTAGAGTTTTTATTTTGTCACAATTTGAAAATGGAAATATTTAATTTGAGATTTAGCATATGGAAGAGAAAGTTAAAATGACTGTCCAATGCCATAATTCACAGCTGAAAGCAAATTAGTCTTTAAGTGACTCGGTTTTCATTTCAGCAAATGAAACACAGTCTTGAAGCTGTGCTTGCTGCCACTTCTTAATACTAGTTGATCATGAGTTGCTACCTAACATGGAGAAATCCTGCCTTGAATTAAAAAGCTCTGACAGAGGTTCGTGACTCTATGAAAGACGGTGCAGCAATCTGATTCATTATTAGTGTCCTGAGTTGCCACTAGTTTAAAAGCTGACTTAAAAAAAAATAGGAATAATGTGCGTGTCTCCTAGTTAAGACAAGCAGGTGTATGTAACTGTGAGATTTATCATGTATGCAGAAAGCAGTGATGAAGAGTGACAACTGAAGAGATCCCCAATGCTGCTGTATGTGGATGTTAAATATTTCCTATTTATAAATTAAGCCATCTGTCATTTCCTCTACTTATCTATTAATTGGTGCTTATAAGCCCTCATGCTGCATGTTCAAGGAAAGATCTCCAGAGTAAATGTGATAAGAACCTGAAATACATAGCAGATAATGCTGAGTTCAGAAATAGGACATAACGGACCAGTTCATGGTCAGTGGTCCTATTAAATTCGTCTCCTGTTGGTTTCAATTTAGGAAAGCATGAAAATGCAGGCCTAAATCTGTTTCCCTTAAATTATCTCTGGCTTTACTGATTGCAGTGAGACTTCAGTGCATGCTTAGATTTACATATGCATTTATACCTTCTTCTGAATAAGGTTTTCCTGAAAGGGACTATTAGAGTATGCAGAATCTGCCTTTGTGATACCCATAATCCTGATCCATCCTTTCCTATAAATTATGCTGATTTATAAAGACTTAATCCCAGAGTGAGGAATGTCTGCATGTGGGTTTCTTTGTAGCAAGTCAACTGTGAATTAGGAAGATTAAGAAGAACTGAGCTCCTCTTTTCTCTGTGAAAGCTGTTTGGCTGCTGGAACATGCAAATGACTTTATAGACCTACATTAATCACAGCAAGTGTCTATATCTACTCATGCCTGTTATCACCCTGTGAAGACATGTCTGTGTCCTCAGACTAGTATTCCATGCATGGCACAACTGCTTTGAATCAGTTATGGATGGATAGATGCTAGCGTCAACAGGAGTATTCTCCCCGAGCATGAAACCTGGGATCGGCTGCCACTTATTGCAGGCTTTCACTGACTTTGCTGGTTAGTGGAAAAGGACCATAGATGAAAAAGGGCTGAGCTTTAGGACAGTTTGTCTTTTTTCAACCTTCACAGTATTTTGTTCTGATAAACAAATGGGGGATCTATAATTTGTGGTTTTTTCTGCTCCACTCAGAAGGAAGATCAAGTGGGGCTGTAGCTATGCTGGTGATTTCATTTGAACAGTCAGGCAGTTTTAAAGGAAATCCTTCTCTCTCACTGCTTGTACCCTATTGTCCTCTCTGGTTTGGTTCTGAGACGTAATTTTGGTGTGCATGAACAACGCATCCTGCACACTGGAGCTGTGCTCCAGTGCCTCAGGAAAAAGTAGGGCCTGAGCTCATGAGCCTGCACACCCGCAAGGTCATACCTAATGTGCGTGTGTCACAAACAATTCTTAACCATCAACAGCACCCAAAAGATCCTGACACATTTTTTGTCCTCCATAACAGGATAAGAAACATGTATGCCTTCCTGTTAGCCCTTGACATCAAGCTCTCTGTCCTTTGAGACTCTGATGCTCCAGCCTCCTCTATCCATCCTTCTGCTTTAAAATCTTTACCCTTTACCTCCTGTGCAGAACCACATGATGAACCCCATATTTCTATCCCACTATTCCTACTTCTCTTTCTTGCACTGGTGACACTTATGGCACCTACAGTGTCTTGGAAAACTAATACAGTGTAACCCAGATCCTTAGGAAATTCATACATCTCATAAATTTGTGCAGTGAGAGAGCCTGAAGTGTTTCTGGAAACAATATAACTCTGGCAATATCAGGAGGTTGCTCCTCCTGAGCACCAGGAGATAAAATAAGACTGGTGATCAGTGCAGCATTACAGTCAAGAAAATGACTGCATTCTCAAAGATGCAACTTTGCACCATACTTTAGGGCTGAAACAGCAGACGTGCCTGTCTGTTATGGAGGGATTGAAGATACTTTTGGATGAGAGCATAGCACGAGGCCTCCCACTCATCTGTATGCCTGAGCACCAGGACCACCATACAGGGCAGACTGGAGGATAGCATGATCTGTTGTACTACTCCAGCATGCATTCTCTTCCTGGCTGTGTTTCAGTACTACCATGGGGTACATCTAAGGAATACCTCTTTGACCTGCTCTCACCTCAGCTACCTTCAATAATCCCATGAGCCAGAGTCCGAAACAGGTAAGTGAATTACAGTATGCATGTCTTTGGGTTTGAAGGACAGGCAGTCCACAAGGATTCTAGTGAAGTCTGAGGTTTGAGCTCAGAGCTGTGGTCAAGAACCTGTTTGCAATTTGTCTGTTTAACAGGGTTGCTGTGCTTTTTTCAACGCATAAATATGCATACAGAACCATAAAATTCCCCTTGGGCTGTCAGCTGTGAGAGAAATCTTAATGTAACTGTATTAGAAACTGCCTGCTCTTGATGTCTCCCCAGCTCAGCCCTGGCACCTGCAGTATCTTGTGAGAATATAACTCCTCCACCTTTCCAGGCAAAGATCCTGTCTTGTGGCTCCTTCCTTCTCCTAGCACAGCAGGTTAATTTACATTCAGTAAAACTGCAGGCCTGTCCTGTCCCACTAACACCCAGAGAAATGAGTAGTTTCAGAGTGCTGAGGAGATGGAGGGGCACAAGCAGCACTCTGTTGTGGTGTGTCCTTTCTTCTCCCCACTAGCACATACTGTCAGACAGTACTAAGATTACCTGCCTGTGGCTGCATGTGGGCAGAAATGGTGCCGTCCTGCTCCTTAGGCTCCCTCAACCATGCCCACGCCTATAGGGATCTTGCTTGGCACTGACTAGTCATGACAGTGGGGCTGGGGTTTCATGGGAGGGCATCTTACCCAGCAGAGCGGGGATGAAGGCAAACTGTTGCATGGGCAGGAGTACCCACCAAGCTGTCCTGTTGGTTGCGTGGTGGCCCTGGAGGGCCATTCCAATGTTGTGCACAGTCTGTATAGCTCTGGAGCTCAGCTGTTCCTCAGTTTAGACAGTCAGCCAAGGGTGGGAGCAGTGTCATGGCAGACACATACAGGGACATCTCTGCTGTGCTCAGGCCTTATTGCCTGCCCCAGGGCTCTTGGGGCAGCAGAAGGCTCTTGGCCCACTCTCCATTCAGTGCACACTAAAAATCAATGTGAGGGAGCGATAATCCCTCAAGGAGCCTCATTCCACTCTCACTGCTTAGCCTGGATGTTTTACCCTGCTGTTCACCACCACCCTAATGCCTGAGGCCTCCTCTTCCCTCCTTCCTTGTGGCAGAGGACATCAGGTCACAGCATGGGCACATCAGGCTGCCAGTAGCCCACCCATTATCCCCTCCTGCTGGGGGGTGCTGAGACAGAGAGGGTCACACTCTTGAGAGCCCAACTCCATGTGCCCCTCACCTCAGCTGGCTGTGGCAGAAACAATGGACCCCACCTGCTCAAAACTGAGCCCTTGAAAGCCTGGGGCTGTCCAGAAATGGCTGTGTAGTCTGTCAGATACTCGAGAACAGACAGGGTTGCTTTTCTCTTCTCTGCAAGCCCTTCTGATGAAGAGTAAGGCCAGAGGAGTTGGACTTTCCCTTCTCCTTACTTGAGCATGTTGTTTCCATGCTGCTGCAGTCAGTCAGCAGGGTGTGAGCCAGGAGACCATGCTGGAGTCTCATGGCTGAGGATGCACTGCAGAGGAAAAAGAAGAGAGGGAGAGGACATAGAAGCTGTGGTTGAAAGGTACCTAAACATGGCTGGCAGCAGTCCTCAGTCTACCTTGATCCAGGCTTGATCTTCCCCTTCCATCCACCTTCTACCCTTAAATAAGGTTTCCCTATTGTCTTCAACAGTTTTGCAGTAAACTTCTGCAGCTGGAGAGGGAGCATATTTGCTCCCAGAAATCACAGACTTAGCTCCAATCATCCTAGAACTCCCTGTTCTCAGCCCTTGTCCATACCTCCTCCTGTGTAATGTGGGGCTGGTGCTCTGGTCCCTGCAGAACTTCTCTGGTGCAAACTTGCTGGTGCCATGCAGTCTGATCATCTGCCTCAGCTCCTTTCTCTGGCAGCTCAGCAGCTCAAGTAGAGTTTACCTCCCACTCTTAAGGCCACAATTCCTTCAGCCCCAGGCTCAGAGAGACCCTGGGCTCTCCCTGCAGCTAGAGATGTGATTGGATGTGTCTTCTTTGAGTAGCTGAATCTTGCTCTAGGACTCTGACTTGACAGAGGTGTCATGTCTGCTACTTCCAGCTTTTCAAATAGTACACACTTCATAGTTTCTGATTATACTATGTCAGTAATATGTGCATAACTGATGGAAAAAATGGATTCCAGAGGGTGTTATGTTTTACAACTCTTTGGATTTGTTTGTAGTAAATATCTCTTTCATTCCTACAATTATTGCTGTCACCCTTAGTACTAAAATTACATACTAAGTGGTAATGTATTTTTACAACATGCAAAAATAGCAGGATACCAGACTTAAAAGATACCAATCTAAATATACTGAGCTGGAATATATTCCAGTGATTCAGTTCTTTACATGTGCCTATTGCAATTGGGCTGAATACAGGCTGCGATTAGCTTAGGGAAAGGATGGAGGTGATATCAGTGTATGGTGTAACTGAAGGGTTGATTTGACCTGTGAAAATCCAGACGTATTTCCCTGTTGTGCTAGAGATTGCAAGTGCAAACTGAGACAAATCAATGTAAAATACCATTGACTTCAGCGGGCTGAGTTAGAAGGGCTAGTTCTGGAAAAGGATTTAAGCATTTTAAGCATGAGCAGCTAGATACATTGCTCCTATTTAATCTATTTGTACCTATTCTGAGGGGCCTCATTCATCCCTTATCCCTTGAAACCTCATCTTAACCTGCTGCTAAGACATTTTCTCTTGCTTTTTGTAAGGGTGTTTAGGTAATGGGGAAAAGGGCTTAAGAAGCAGGATGTTTTCAATATAGAAATCTTAGTTCTGAACTCCGAGGCACAGATCAATAGCTGTTGACAACTCAGCTTACTGCCATATTTTACTAATATTTTCCCTCTCCACAGGTTCTCACAGGGTTCCCAAAGGTGGCAAAAGGAGGGTAATGTACTAAGCCAATCTCATTTTGGTTCTTTTACCTCATTCCCCTATCTACTCCAGTGCTCTTCTAGGGTTTAGGTCAAGTGATGTTATCTTGGACTTTTTTGGAAGCCAACCTCAAAGAAAATGCTTCCAGGTCTGGGACAAGAAAAGGTTTGTAATGTTGTTAGTGATTACTTCTCATGAGATTGTTCCCTGGAACAGGTCAGTCGAACCTTGCGTTGGCTGTAGCTTTGGGACAAGACATGAATTCTAATTTCTTATTGAGGCAACCTGAATTCATGAAGGTGAGGGGACACACACATGCACGCACACTGTCACACTCACAGTCAGATGCTGGTCTCCCTGAGGTCAGCAAGTTCCTTTTAACTGTCTTCATGAAGCCCATCAGGGAAGGTTTCCTCTGTTTGTAAACCATTCTGCTTTTCTCTGAGGTTTTGGGAGAGAGGTACTCTTTCTACGTTGGATGCAGGAAATGTAAATCAGCTAACTAACTTTGTTACTCTATCTCAGTATGAATTCGTCTGTGAATGCTATGGTTTCTTTTTCAAAGTGGGGTCTGCCACAATTCCTTTTCCTCTTTCCTTTTTGATTACAAATTAGGGGAAATTCCAGATAATATTCTAAGCAACTTTGGCAGATTTGTAGCTTGAAGAAACTCCGTGCACAACCAGACAGCTAGAATTTTTAACTAAACATTTAATTTCATTCCATACAGCCTCTCCATCCTTCAAGACTCCAGAGGCAGAACAGTAAATAAAAAGGCTCTGTGGATAACACTGTTTCAGCAGGTGTGAAATGAGTCCACTGTGCATAAGTCTAAACAATCCAAATGACCAGAAATTAATATTACTGTTAAATAAGTTGTGTAGTTGCAAGCATCTGGTGGGCTGTGAGCTGTGGTTGCTTTGCTATGCTCTTCCATCATTTTTTCCCCTTATCTTACTGTATAACTTGAGTCCTGTGGTGCTGTACCAGTTTGCATTGTGGTTATCATGGTGGGGCTGTGGCCCTTATTGTAAGACCCCATGTGATTACAGTAATGAAAATTAATAGCTCAATAGCACTCATACCCTGCTGCTATTGCTTTCCTCCCTGAAGCAGGAGCAGTCAGGAGCCAAATGTCTTTATCATTTTGACAGATAACAAATTGGCAATTTAGTAGAATGATAAGCTATTTCCAGAAACAAAGCAATTAATTTAATTTATGCTCTGATTATTTTTCAGGTCTATGAGTACACTGGGCTGGTGAAACCAGAAAGTTACATTGGTGTATAGAGTCTGTCTCTGGGGATAAGACTATTTCATTTTGCTTTACTTTCAAATATTTGGAGCTTCTCTAGGGTTTACTAATTCATATTCTTATTGTACATCCCTGAGTGTATGATGAGAGCATTGGGGAAGCAAAGTAAGCCTTAGGGTCAGCTAAAAATTTGAAACTTCCTTCCCTTCACTGATCTAGCTTATCCTGATGGGAAAGTCCTGATACCCAGGTCTTTCCCAGGGAGGAACCACCCCACATCCCCCGGGAAAGCACAGGGGCAAGGGTGAGGGATGTAGGCATTCCTCCTGGTCATAGGCCATCAGACAAAGAGTGAGGCAAAGAGCTGTTTGTCTAGAGAAGAGTTGATGCAAAATGACCTTCCCACATAATGGGTTACAAATATTTGACTAGCTGATTTTATCCCTCTGAGCTGTCCCTCTAGGAATTAAACAACTCTGCTTTTCAAAGATGGGCGTACACATGGACACATCATGAACAAGTCCAATATTTTACTAATTAGGTGATTAGTAGCCAAGGGTGCATGCAATATACAGTTGGTATGTGTGCAATCATGTGGTTTATGCACAAAAATACAGCACCTGATTTTCTGGAAATGCTTAGGCTTTTTCTTTCTTTTTCACATTTTGTGGGATTGCTAGTACTCATCAGCTTCACATTAGTCCAACTACAGACTAATTATTCTCTGACAAAAGAACACAAAAATACTACATTGGTATTCTGAGGGGTATTCTGGACGTCTGTGTGCAAAAGCTTGTACAACTTTGTTCTCCATTTTCAGATTTTGCTTGTGGATTTCTTTATTGAAATTGGCTTCAAAAAGCTAGCAGATTAGCTGCATATTTGAATGGCTTTGTTCAAAGAACATTAATTTACTAATTTTTTAATTAATTTTATTTAGTGCTTCCAACCAGTTGGAGAGGGTCCCTTATCACTAATGATTTAATCAAAGTGCTATATTACAAATGCCATATTTAATTAACGAAGTAGCATTAGTATTGATATCAGGAAACATACAGTGTTTCATTATAGTTATAAATCTACATATACTTATAAAAAACCTAGGAAGTCAGTAATCAGTATGATGGTGCAGCAATCTGTGTTGCATATCTGTTCTTGTAAAAGATGTAATTCAGTTAAATGATCATTTGAATTAATTTACGGTTTCAGGTTCTCAGATGGCATATATTAGAGAAAAACTGCAGGAGTTTGCACCAGCAGAAAATATTGCTGTTGATATGTCAAAGATGAAAATAAATCTTTATTTAAAATATTGTGAAAAGAGAAATTAAAACATACTTCTTCTAAATTAAGTTCACCAATAGTAATTAATAGTGATCATATCATAGTGACAAAGCATTAACTGTAGTTCAGAAATAATTGATACTTGTATTAGGAAATATATTAAATGTAGTAAATGAAAAAGAAAGACCACTTGTGATGTCTTTTGATAAAGTTAAAGCTAACCAGTTCTTTTACAAAGAAAAAAAACATGAAAGTCCTAGTTGTGATAAACACGTACTGCAAGACTATTCTACTTCACTAGTCCTGCAATCATTAGTATAGTCTCTTTCAGAGACATATAAATTAGTTCTGTTAAATTGATTTTTGCCTGGGAACTACATGAAGAATGGTTGAGTTGGCTCAGAAAACACAGTTCAAATACTGTAACGTTAGTAAGAATAAAATTAATTTCTGAATATAGGGCATGTATAACCATTCAACTTCTAGAAATGCATGTAGGATCTGAGCTGTGCTTTAGAAATAATACACAGAATATTTTTTTCTGTTGTGCAGAACATTAGACTCTTGAAAGTATTTCAGTTCTTCTGTAACCAAGAAAAAGTCACCTTTCTCAATACTTTCTGTAAAAAGGGAACATAGTCCATGTACTGTGTTAGAACAATCATCAAAGAAAACCTGCTTGCTGCTTCTGGCTTGTTCTGAATTCTTGTGACCATACTCAGCAGCATTCTATTTTTCTGTCCTCTTAGCAGCACAAGGCTTTTTCAGTTCAAATAGGCAGGTTAAATTTTTAAGCAAGAAAAAAAGTAAAAAAAAAACCTCCAAACAACTAAAAAACCGCTCCCGCTAACTTTTGCAATCTCCATAACTATTCATGCTTACAATATTAAATAGGTAGAAAAGCGCTTGCAGATTTGAGGCCTAAGAATGCTCTTGGGCAAATTCTATTCGGCCTTTACAGATTTTAGTGAACTCCTGCTGCAGTTTGCTTTGGTACTGAGTAACAACATTAGGATTTGGCCCTTGTCCTACAATCTTCTGTCAGAATACAAAGTGGCATTACAAATAACTACCTGCAAATAATCAGAATGTGAAAGCTGGAACAGGACTTCATTAGAGCATTTGTTCTCTTAAAAGGAGAAACTGAGCATGTTCCACAGAACTGATAGAACTGGAGATTTTACCTTCCAGTGCCTCAGTTCATGCACTGGTTTAGGCTATGATTTCAAGGACTTGGAATAGAGATAACATTAATGAGTAAAACTCATTGGCATTATCAACAAGAAATTCATTATGCAGTGTTTTTCTATTTCTTGGGATTTCAGTTGAACCATAATTAAAATGAAATGACCTTTATTTTTGATTTCTCATTTTTTCAAGGTAATAGAAAAAAGACCTGATGCCAGATGTTCTTGGTCTAAGCCAAGCACTCTGCTGGTGTAAGTTTAAGGCAGCCTTGTTTTGCAGTATTCCGAGCAGTGGCTGCAGGCTTTGTACCACAGCTCAGTTCCATGTGTAAGTGCACATAAAGTACGAGAGTTTTAGATTCCAGTCTGTTCAACCAGGAAGTGCTGCTATTCAGTATCATAACATAGGTTCTCTTGTTTACTTCAGAACAAATATACTCAACAGTAGACTGAACCAGTGGCTTCTAGCAGAACACTTGACTGATTCATGAAATGCAGCAGCTGATTCCAGAATGGATGTTGCTGTTCTCCGGAGCACAGCTGTCACTTAGCAGAGTTTGACTTTCAGTCTTTGCAGATTCTAGATGTAAATTTCTGAAAGGCAGAGGTTGGTCTTCAAGAGAACAATAAGAACTAAGAAAGATGAAAGGTTAGAAGTTGCTTACTAATTCTTGGTATGGTAGTTCAGATTTGCACACGTTTATTAGCAAGCAAGACGAGAATTGCTTTATCTTATTGGGCTCCTGTAATTCTCCTGAGATGAAGCCAATTACAAATGAAACTGTATTCCTGAATTTATATGCTAAAGGATTCTAATCCAGTGTTTCACCTAATTAAATTCTAGCAGGATAAAAGTAAAGCACTGCTTCCTAGACGTAACAGACATTGGGTGCATATTTCTAATATCCATGTATACTGTGCACCACTGACTCTAAGACAAAGGCTTGAAGTAGCTGAGTAGTTCTGATAAAGCTGTCTTCTCTCTGGCTATTCAAGAAGCCTTTCCTATCTTTTGATCAAATAATGTCTCACCTCTCTTGCCATAACCTTCACCCTCCCAGTCTCAGTGAAGAAGAGATTGGAGGAATTAGATAATTCATTTAAATTAAGTCAATGACAAATGCAGAGCAAATGTCCCACAAATATTCTCCAGATGACACAAATGTAAATGAGCAAGAAAGGAATTAATTGTAAGACAGGTTTTGGGTACTCTTTCTTGAGACATCTCTTGAGAAATTTAGAGCTGACCCCATAAAAGACATTGTCCTGTGTCACACATGGGTCCCCATGCATTTGTGGGAAAAAGTGTGAATGCAGAACCAGATTCCACTGAAGAATACTGTAGTTATGTGTCTTGGAGCTAAATGCTAAGTTTTGGAGCCTAGCTTTGTGGTGAAAGAGGAATGAACATTGTTGATGGCTTCAGAGTCACGATCTTGAATGCTCCCCTGCTAGCACAGGCTCACACCAGCTCTGTCTTGCAAAATCCTGCCGTTTCAAGCCTTACACTGACTGCAGCACATTCATCCACAAATGTCTTTGGATAACAGGCAACTCTTCCACTGGAATTACGAGTAATCCCTGGGTAAGGATGGCATCCTTGCAATTGTACTCCAGTTAGAACAACCCAAACCTCTGCTCGTACCTGTTTGGCAGTAAGGACAAGTATCAGCTATAAATTTATAAACCCAGAATATGAGGTTGCAAAATGCAAATACCATATGCATTTATGGTAGTTTGTGGCACACTGCTTATCTGTATATTTATGTACCTTTAAAGTCCTGTCTGTGACTTAAATTTTAGAGGTTTATAAGTATAGAAGTAGCAGTGTGCCACAAAACAATACATATATGGGGAAAACAATACATAGATACTACAGTAATATTGGGGTGTTGTTTTACCACAAGTTAGCAGCACAGTCTATACCTCTGCTCTTGATCTGATCTGACAGAGTGAAAGGAGATGTTCACAAACTATTCAGATATTCATAGATATGTCTCACAAGCGTACTTGAAAGAATGTGCTACACTCAATGCCATGTGCTTGCACCTGTCAACTGTGAGATGAAAGCAAACCTGAAGGCTGCCAATATCTTTATTTACAACTATTTGACCAGCTGCTGTGACATGTTGTTCTACTGTCATATCTTCTTCATCTGCAGCAAACAGAAAACACTGTTTTCTTAAAAACAGAGCATCCAGAAAAGGCTGAAAAGGCTGCCTGCTCTTGCAGGATGACTGAAGCCTGAGTTTGTTGGCTGCAGTTTATTCTGTAACACAGAGAGGGACCACTGGAATCTCAAGTAAAAAGAACATTATTAAAAGGTGGTTTATGTTTTAGATTTTTTTCTTTGATGTTTTCGTTTTCAAATCTCATTAAATATAAACAGAAATAGCTTGCTTATTTTTTATATTTCATCAAGTGAGATCTCAGTTGAGTGACTGAGTTGAAGTTGGAAATCACCAGGAGGTAAAGCTGATTGTTCAGGTGCTTTCAGCCAATCTAAATTCAGCATTATTGTTATGCTTTTCAGTGGATCTATTCTGACAAGGCACCACTTGTTCAAGAAAGGAATAACAGCAAGAAAGTTTCATAAAAAAGGACGACTTTTTTTTGTTGTGTTTGTTTGGGTTTTTTTCCAAAGAGAATGCTGTCTGTCAAACTTTGCATTTCAGTCCTTGAAAATCCAGACAGTGGCACATTTCTGGTATTCAAGCACCACATTCCAGAAACAGAATCACATCTGAACACCCTATTTCTATAAGTGGAGCTTTCTGTAATAAACTGTTCCCTCAAAAATTGCTAGCAAACCTTCCTAAACTATAGCTGCCCCTATAAAGAATGTTATGAGAAGGATGTAAATGTATGAGAAATAAACACCAGTCAGTTCTGGAGTCAGTCTTCACAACAGTTCTGTCTTGAACTCAATGCCAGTTTAGTACATAATGTTGCTCTTTCCTTGGACCTCAGCTTCCACAACTAAAAAACTAATATACTAAGTCTTGCTGCATTTTCCATAGTGTTTAATGAGATCAGTGAACTAAAATATGAACCATGACAGGTGGGACTAAACTTTCTTGCTGGAGTTATGGTATGCATCTTGACCTCGCATCACTGTAGCAGCTTCTGCGTGCTGTGGGAAATCCAGTGCCATGGGGCTCCTGCTGGTACTCCAGCTGCCATTTCCACCATAGAACTAGGACTGGAGAGACCCCAAATCCATCCAAATGTCCCCAGAAGTTCCTCATAGTTGGAGGTTGTAAATTGTTCCCTGTACCAATGCAGTAGCCACTCTATTTGTCCCAGAGGTGCCTTTGAACTCATCTTTGATCCTGTCATTTTCACCTCTTTGCACATTTTGGCCTTCCTGAGCCACTTAATGCCATCATTACCACTGTGCCCTACTTTTCAGTGTTGCATATTCCACTGTGTCCACTAACACGTAGCTGAAAATAAATGTATCCATGAAACAGAAGGGTAAACTCTGTCACAAATCATGCAATATATAATTTCAATGCAGTGACTTTATCACTGTTAAATGGCAAAGAATAAGTAAGAACATTGCCAAGTCATGCATTTCTTTATTTGAATTATCTGTAAAATATTGAAATAATAGACCTTGTGAATTAATACTGAGAAATTTGGACTGCTCTTTGTTTATTAGAGCTTCTTTCTTGCAACAAGGAAATGTAATTGTAATGGAAATTGTTTCCACTAGGAACATAATAGACCAGGTGAAAGGAATGAATAAAAGCTCCTTTCAAAATAGCTATAAAGGGTATTGGAAATCTTTGATAGAAATATGGCTTCTGTGGTCTTTTTTAGAATTTAAATGAGCATTTCTACTGTAACCAACAAACAAATTACTGCTGGACCCTTTGACAATAGGGTCTGGTGACACAATGCAATCATTTCTTTCATGTATGATCTCCAGGAAGCTCATCTGAGGGATGTAATCTCATAAAACTGCATTATAGTAAATTGCTATAATTTATTCTATGTATCATAAATAATTGTGTATACATGAAAGTGTAAATGTATTTCTGGTCTGAATCAGACATAACATAATGAGCCATTCTGTTATTTCTAATGTTGCTTGGGTTGTTTTTATCAAAATGCTTTTTCTGCCTCATTCTTTTGGTGGACAATGCCAATCTATTAAAATAAAAAACCTTCAGGAACATACACATTTCAATAATATATGGAAAAGTTTATCAGGTTCAAGATGGACCATTTGGAAACAAACAGAAAATGGTAAAAAGACTACATGTCTTTGCTAAGACTGGGATGCAGGAGATTGTAAGGCTCTAATCTTGAGACAGGTGGCAAAGTGGAAGTAAGTCACTTACACTTTATTGAGCATGTGCTAAACGCATAGATCTTAGCCAGTCATAGCAGCTAGTCCTCATTGCTGAAGCTCTCACTGTATGAATTATGAAATATTCTTTGAAGCAATTGAGAGAGATTGATTCTCGTGATTTTAGGAAGTAGCGAAGCAGCACTGTAGCACAGCAAAGCCCGATGTGAGAGCTCAAGTAAGTGAAAGATGGTTTTATTTTCAAACAATGCACCACATATTCACAAGCTGCAAGATGTGTGTGTCTGAGTCATCTGTTCAGCACGCAGACACCACATTGTACACATGTGGCCTGTCCAGGCTTTCTTGCAGTTGCTTGGAGGACAAGCGATGGAAGCTGCTGAATCCTTCTTCCTTCTCCTGGGTATTTCTTAATTTGGAAACTTTTGCAAATATTGGGTTGACCTTTTTGTACCTTTTAGAAGTGGACAGGGATTGTGATTTTTCATCTATATCCTGTCCTACCTCTCTGAATCATCAGAATTTATATGCTGCTTTTTGTCTGTTTATATGGATCACTTATGACTCCTACTCTGTTCATTGTCTTCCCACCATCATCTCTAAATGCCCTGAGTATTTGCTGCCTTTGTTTTAGGATGTCCTTTCTTTCAGTTTGCCCTGTGTTGCCTAGGTGCTGAGTGCCCCAAGAAGATGCACATAAATAAGCTGGCATCTTGGTGACCTGCTAATGTATGTGCTATCAGCACACGCCATTTTCATATGCCTTCTCCTGGGAGTTGTTCCTGCCAGTGGTTCCAAACCCAGATATTCACAATCATTCTTCATTCAAGTGACCTTAAATTTCTATGACGTATGGTCCCTCTGTCCATCATGAAAAGTGCTTCGGCTGCACTGCTATGCAGTGGAGTACAATGGGCTGTAGACAGGCTGCTGTCCTGAGTCTGGTCTGAGTGAGAACAGAACTAATTCTTCTCAGTGATTTTACTTTTCAGCTCAGTTCTTCTAACTAACTGCACTGTCTGAAGTTAGCAGCCTGTTTTCACAGGCAG
>JAAGNO010001354.1:37612-52081 GCA_033439905.1 Ceryle rudis | reverse complement strand
TATCAGAATGTCTCTATGAAACGTGTATTTACTTGTTGGTTTTGCTCTGTGCGTTTCTCTGTTGTGATCAGTGAGATAGCTTGGGCTCATTTTTCGTTAAAAGTGCTAAAGGCCTTTAAAACTTTTCCGTTTTTTTTTTTGTTCCCTGAGCTCACACTGGGGTCACTCCAATAAAACACGTAGCACGACTTAACTGTGACCTTTGAAGCCAAAACCGAAGTAATGGTGCAATTAAGTGCAAACATGGAAATTCGCCTGACTTGTAGGTAACATGGGCTTTTAAACAACATTTAAGGCTTATTGGGGACATTTTATGCATTAAATTATTGTAATATTTATGTCAGCTTCTGTGAATCACCCTCCCACGAGTCAACAGCTTATAACCAGGATTTAAGGAATTAAAAAAAAAAAAAAACCAACCGAACAAAAACAAACGACAACAACAACAAAAAAAACAAACGATGGGGAGGAATAAATTCACCATTTCCATTGTAGCGTTTAGTAGGAAAACAAAATGGTGAAGGCAAGAGTTTCCATTTCCCCTCGGCGGCGGCACGTTCGGCCTCGGGGGGGCCAAGCATTTCGTTGTGCACAGGGGATTTCAAACGCGCCGCCCCGGTACAGACCACTGGGACCACACCAGGCAGCCACTGGGAGAGAAGCACGGGCAGAAAAACTTTGCTCAACCTCTGGGTTTAAACCAACTCCAACTCCCCACGGTGGTTTTTAAAGGATGCTTTTCTCCTCCAGCCTCACCCCTCCCTCCCCATTTCTAGTTTCTGGTTCACCTGAGTAAATCACTTCAGTTTTTCTAATGACCTCAATGGGGTCGACCCACGGGGTAGGGATGGGGAGAAATTTTTGCATCCTGGCCAGATCCCAAGCCAGTGGAAAGTTGAAGGGAAAAGTAACAACTGAGTGTTTCTTTTTGTTTCGTTTTTGTTTGTTTTTTTTTTTTTTTTCCCCCACAAAATAGAAATGTAACATTGCTCTCCTCCACCCCAAGCGCTTTTCCTCCAACAAGCTTTTTGTGCTTTAGTCATTATTTATTTTAGTATCACTTAATTGGCTTCCTCGTATACGTGCAAGCCGTCGGGGGCTCACCCCTCCCGCAGCTGCCGCACCCTCTGCTTGCTCCCTGCTCCGGGGGGGGCAACCGTCCCGGGCAGAAATCTGCCCCTTGTTAAATAATGCCCATTAATTAAACTGTCATCCCTGCAGAAAGCACGGCTACCGGGCACCCTCAGCATCGGTCCTGCCGGGCACCGGCTCGCGCTCCCGGGAAGCGGGGTCTGTCAGGGAGCCGGGGAGGGACCACGACTGTCACGGTCATTGATGTGGGTGAAGCTGAAGCTGGATCTCAGGCGTATAGAGAAGAGAAAGACAACAGTGCCAAATTTCCAACTATATACACATATTAAAAATCCCCCTCGCTATGATACCAGGCAGAAATTGGACATGGCAGTTGTAACTGGGTCGAGGCTTCGTCGGGAGGAGTTAGGACGCCAGGATGCTCATCCTGACGATGTCCTCACCGGTCGCATCCAACTGGCCCCGCTGCGCCCGGCCGCCGCGGGACTCCCCGTCCGAGTCGCTCATCTCTGCGTCGGAGAAGTAGCCGTCCGTCTCGGCCTCGAAGCGACGCAGGGGAGCTCCACCGGCACCGTCGGGCTTGGGGGGCTGCGACCTCCGAGTCCCTCGGCTCTCCTTTGGTAATTTGAACCGCACGACGGTTTTGGGGCTACCTACGGAGTCAGGCACTTTGGCGGCGGGGCTGGGCTCCGGCTGAGTGCAGCGCGGCGTCTCCTCCTCCTCCTCTTCCTCTTCTTCCTCCTTGCTGATGCAGCTCCTCGCCCCGGCCGGGGGGTGAGGCTCGCCGGCTTTGGGGAGAGAGCCCTTCTTGGCCGCCTTCTTGGCTTCGCCTGTCCCTCTGCGGTCGGCGGGGAGCTTCGCCGCCCCTTTCTCCGACTTGCTCGGTCTGGAATCGGGAGCGAATCCGGGTTGGGCGGCATCATCTGACAAGTCGCTGACGTTGTTAGTCCAGGGCTCTGAGCTCTCCGGGTGGCTCCCACCTGTGGCGGGGGGGCTGCTCCTGGGCAGCTTTTTCTTAGTGTTCGTTCTCGTTTTGCTTTTCACTTTCTTTGTGGCTTCGCTCTGCTTGAACGGGGACCGGAGGGAATGGTCCATCATGAAGCTCAGCAAGGTCTCCTCGTCCTGGAGGAGCTCCTCGGAGAGGCCGGGGGTGCTGTCCTCGTGGTGGGCGTTGTTGAGGGACCACTCGCTCATCGCCATGTTCTCGGCGGTGATCTGGACCGACTGAGCCAACCAGCTGTTGAAGAAAGTCCCGTCGATGGGGAAGGAGGTTGACAAGCCTAGAAAAAACAAAAGGGGGAGAAGATCACCTCAGAAGCCAGGAAAAGCCATGCTGCCCTCTGACACCGCCACCAGCTTCACCAAAACTCCCCAGCACCAGAGGAACATACAGAAGGTCAACGGTAACGCACCACACCAGGGCCCAGAAGAGTTTACTCCAGCACTAACACGGAATTTGGGCTTCACTGAGGTCACAGCACAACAATTTGAGTGGTCCCCACATCCAACAGTCCACCAGCATCTCAGAGCATCTTCCTGCAGCCAAGATGTCAAGCCCCAACCCGCCCCAGCACGGCTGGGAAATACATTCCCATGCAAAGGTGGCAGACAAACAATCCAGGTATAAGCCTAAAAATTTGGTGACTGCTACTGGAGCGGGACTTGTGCCCAGGCGAGGGGTGACAGGGTGACAGGTTCCCCAGGGAGCAGCTGCAGCTGGGCCACCCCATGCTGCCAAAACCCTGGATGACACCCAAGCCGGGGGTCAGTGGGATGATGGGACCGGTGCCAAATATGCATGCAAAGGCAGGAAGGGTGGGAGGCAGGTCTGAGAACATCTCTGAATACTTGAGAGGTGTGAAAACTGAAGAAGAGGAGCAGAGATGACAGGTTAGAATGGAAAAAGCTGAAAAACTTCCTCATAGTTCTCTCTGAGAGCAGGAGTGAGAGACCACCACGGTAGGGACAAACAAAACACCCTGTGCAATGCCAGGGCCGCTTAAGGACAGCACTGGAGGGATGTAAATCAGGTCAGATTCCATCTCGGAGGTGACACTGTCAAGGTGGCAGCTCTGCAACTCCTAGCAGGTCACCATGGTCCAGCCCCCGGCCCTGGCACAAGCCGAATGCAGGGGTGGAGAAGCAGGAGCAGGGATGAGCTCAGAGCATCGTGTGGTACCCAGGCACTGAGCAGCCAAGCCCAGCTTGCCCAAGTCTTGCCAAGCCCACCTTGCCCTGGTTCTTCTCCGATGACTGTAGCCCCAAGTGATGCTTCAAGCCCTTAAAATCCAGGAGGTTACAAGATCCTGGTGAAGCTTTGGGTGGGCCGCCAGCTTTCCCAGGCTCGCAGTGGTGCAGCTTTTCTCATACACACCCCAGCTCTCCATCATTTGATGGAATTTGTCCCAGAAAATCCAGAGTTTCTGTCACAGAGACAGGATAAGCGCAAAAGCCCCATTTCCAAAGGGCATCCTGCCCAAAACCAAACAGCTTTGAGATGAACAGAAAGCGGCAGAGTCGGGGTGAGCAACAGGCAAAGCAGAGCAAGGCAGGGTGGCCTAGACCCCCTGCAGAAACTCTCTGCACCCCCAGGAGGGATTTACAGCATTCTGTAACTGCTCAAGAGCCCCACAGGACTGGTATGCTGGTCACATGGGGCAGCTGAGCACACAGGAACTCCTCACCTCCTGCCCCACATGCTGGCAGAGGTGACAGCGCTGGAGGAATTCCAACAAAAACCCAATTCTGTGTAAAAATCATACGCAGTTGTCAAGGATCTTGTCAAAAAAGACCTTTTTTTGTTCTGCTTTTTTCACTCCCTCCCCAGCTGAGCAGCGGTAAGGTTGTAGCTGATGAGGAAGAGCTGGAGGTGGGTGAAGCATCAGCAGAGCCAGCCTGTATCTCCTCACCCCTCCAGCAAACTGAAGAGACCGGATGCGTTTCGTGCCCACCTCCTGGATGCTCCTGGCACAACCAGCATGACCACAAAGTCCCGGGCAGTAGACACCATGAAAATGCACAGCCCACGTGCTGTGTTCACCGTCGGCGCACAGCACGGGAGATCCGGGGGATCAACCCCGCTACGGGGTGGGTAAGTCTGATTTTATCACTGGGAAGAGCAATGGCGCTTCAGCAGCACATCACAGCTTTTCTAACACCTTCTCCCAAGCTGGGCACAAGCCCTGGGGCTTCGGGGTGGATTTGACACCCCCTGCCCTGCCGGGGACCGCGTCCCCAGTGCGGTCTCTCCCATAGGACCTCAGCAACTCGGGCTGATGCTCACAAGAGAGAGATGGAAGAGGCTTCCCTGGTCTCGGGTGTAGTTCCATCGTGTACGTGCAGGAGGGATCAGGGGTTGGGACTCGTAACCTCCAGCGGCACGGCTCAACTCTGCGCCCATAAAATCAGACTTACCCAGTTGTCCCAATACAGTTTCGTTGACTGATTTCCTTTTCTCTTTCTTCTCGGGACTATTTTTTCTACCATCTCTTCCTTTCCTTCTTGGGTCACTTTTCTTACCCTTTGTCTTCTTTCCAGTTTGTTCTGGCATTTTTTAGAAAGAAAGGAAAACTCCATGTGAGACGAGGCATCAGGGATGCTGAGATGAGCAAGTTCCCCTGGGGCACACCCTGGTAGTGGAGACCTGGACCAGACCTGCAAACAACTCCAAGCCAAAGGGAGGACAGCAGCCACTTTTTGGCCAACTGTAGACGAAGGTCTCTGCACAGTAAGAAAATCTGAATCCTGTAGGTTGTATACAAAAGAGGTTTGGGCCTTGGACATGAACTTGGTGTGGCCACAGAAGCCACCCCATTTAAGACAAGGGACTCACTGGAGAACCTAGAGCCACTGATGTGCCCTCCTGAACTGGGATTTTGCGGGGAGAACCTGTGGGAGCAGCAGGAGGGAGGAACACCATACCCTGCTCAGACACCTTCAGGAAACATGGGGACCTCCAAACCTGACAGTGTGTCACCCATCACCGACAAGAGCATCTCCTGGAGAGATTCAGCTGCAAAGCCCATCTGCTGTGGTACCAGCAGCATTTTAAAGCGGACCTGGATTTCATCTGACCTTTCACAATAGTAACTGCTCACAGTTGCTCAGAAAAAAACCTGAAAGCTGTAAAACTTAAGCGGTGTATTGAGTCTAAGTAAAAGGAGGTGGAAGGAGGAGCAGCATAGCCCATGGAAAGCTGGTGATGTAACTCTGCTATGCAGACATCCAGCTAAAAATCAGTATTTTCTACACGACTCTGAACTGGATTTATTCTACTGGATTTATTCCTCTTGGGTAAACAGGACAAACACCCTATAAAAGTACAACTTGTATTGCCAAGCAAAATACTTCAACAGTTTTTACTTACTCCGTTACACGTCATTCTCCCACAGAAGTCCAGGCTAAAACTTCTACTAATTTTCAGAGGGGGAAGGATATTGCCCTTAAACCAATATGTGGGTGGCTGATGGAAGCGGAGGCGAGATGCAGTTTTTCAGAGCCTGACCCACAGCTCAACCCTGCACAAGCTGCGCAGCTATCAGAGAGATGATTTTTAAGACAGAAATCAGTTTTCTTAGGTTGGCCAGCAGCAGACCTGCAAACAGCCTCAGGATAGAGGCTGGGGGCTGGCTGGGTCAGAGGGAATAACCTCCACTCTTCCCTTGCTATGGCACTGGAAATGTACTGGGTGAGCAGGGGAGGGGACTGGCATTGCACCTGCCAGACTCTGGTTTAACAAAGGATTTACGGTCCTGGGGTTGCCAAGCCAGGAACCCCTCCTGACCAAAGGACTTGCTGCAGGAAAGAAAAGCAAAAGCAAAAATGGGATTTGCTCCGTCCTTGACGAATAACTGGAGAAAGGCAGACACGTTTTTCACTTCGCTTACAAAATACAAGATATTAACTTTGTTTAGACAGCACAATGGGGCTAAAGAGAAACCTGAGAGCTACGTTTTGAAGAGGAACCTGTCAAAATAGTAGCCGTGTTTCAAAGCCAGACGGTGTTTTACTTTCCACTCCATGCAAGCAAAATACAGGGGAGAGAGGGGGGTTCATTTTACACTGGCAGTTCACACTCATTTGATTAAAAATCTCCTGCTTAAATGATCATTTGTCAGCGAGAAAAATAAACCCCTCCAGTTTTGAGTTTTAGGCAGGAGCCATTCCAAAAAAACCTTTGTGCCAAAACCATCTCTGGAATAACTCCAGCAGATTTCGGTCGATAACTACCGGAACAGCAGTTAAAAACTGGCCTCATCCAGGCAAAATACCACAGACTTTTTCTTTTCTCCAACAAACCTCAGGCCTGAAGAGCAGCCTGGTCAGGAGCTGTGCACAGGGGATACTTCAGGAACCATTCCCCCCCACTCCCAGTTTCAAACCAGTCAGTGCTTTGTAATGATGGAAAGCGCAGCAGTGAGGTACCCACAGCTTTGATCCTGCAGGGTGTAGAGTATCTTTAGCTCTAAGTATCGCCAACTGGCACGGAGGAGGCTCAGCAAATGCGTGGGTGCTGGCAGGATCAGGGTCTATAACGGTTGGAATGGGACTGGGATGGGACAGCTTGGAGCTGAAGCAGGAAAGAAGCACCAAACAGCTTTCCGTGGCTCTGTTAAGCGATGCTGTGTGTGGGCACTGCCGTGTAGCTGTCACGGGAAGGGCAGCTGGAGTCTGAGCTTCTCTCTGATCTCCTTTACACCGACCATCCCTTTCGTGCCACGCTGCCGATGGCCCCAGCGCTAGCTCCCACCGTGGGGCAGGACCTGGAGATTGGCGTGAGGTAAGTCATCCCCTCACTGGGGAGGAGATAAGTACTGATGCTGCGCTCCTGCCTGCGCTGTGACGGTCACAGCTCACTGGGCCACTCTCTCCTCCCACATCTGGGATTGCAACTTATGGCCTGATGCTACATCCTGGCAAGGGAACTTCTCCCGAGCTGAGACCATGTGCAGTGGTGCCAAAAGGCACTCAGGTCCCTAATGTCCCCCTGGCATGGAACGACTCAAGTGCTCAAGCTACCTGGAGATCCCAGGGCCAAATTCCTGTACTTGGACTCTTCCTGGCAGCAGTGACTTGAAGGAGCCAGGTCCCAGAGGCAACAGCCACTGCTCAGGTTCAACCAAAAAGCCCACCCTGGTGAGATGGATGGCAGCTTGGCTGGGTCAGTTCAGAGCGGGAAACGAATGAGCGAATGTCAACCATTTGGGGCAGGAGAGCAGAACACTGGCATCAAAATGTATGAAGCAATCCCCCAGCCTGCACACCAGTCGCTGCCTGAGTCACCCTCTCGCTGCAGGTTTGTCTCTGATTGCTCACCTTCGGTCAGAACAAACATCACTGGCAATGGCACTTGTGCTCCTCCCCGAGTACACGCAGAACGTTTTCAGCTGACAGCCCTGACATGCGAGCAGCAGAGTCCTGACCCAGCCACCTCTCACTGGTGGGCACCTGCACCCAGCTGGGGAGGGTCCTGGCTCACCCATCCCAGCCCTCACTGGCGGAGCACAGGTCCCCAAGAGCATTTCCAGCCCTCTAACAACCCGTTTGCAAGGGAGGAGAGCTCAAAAAGCCTTCCTGGCAAACCACCCTGTGCCTGGCCCCCCTGAGAGCTGCAAATGCCAAACAGGGTTTGCCCCAAGAGCATCACAAGGTCCCCTGTAATAACCCCAAGTCCTGCAGAGCCTGGCAGCAGCAGCACGTGGCATCTGCCTCCTGGATGGGACCCTGATGTTCGTGTCTTTTCTCCACCTGTTATTCCTGAGCTGGATCTCCCATCTCACTGCCCCAGCCAGGCATGTGGCTCTTGGGATGCGCAGCACTGGGTCTCCAGTTGGTGGGAACAGCTGGGAAGACCATTTCGTGCGTGCCCAGGCTGGGGACCTGTAGTGCCGGTTCAGCAGGGACATACAGAGCAACACACAGTGCCACTGACCTGTTTCACAGGGACTAAGATTTGCAGCAGCCACATCTCCCTCTCAGAGGACACCCTGGGGTCCTGGCCACCCCTGCCTCACATTGCCAACTGGCTCTGGCCACCGAGAGGAATTTGCAAAGCTCCCAATCACAAACATCTCAACGTACACATTTCTCAGCCTCCAAAACTTTAGTCAAAGAAAACTTTTGTCAAGGAAGGCTTAGCCCAGACAGTTCCTGAAGAAACCCCGACCATGTGATGACTTCAAACGTAACTCCAAAGCCACAACCGTCGGCAGAATCTGCCAAAGAGCCAGATGCTGCTGCTGGAAAAACTCTTCTACAGCCACTGGGTTTGGTCTGCCCTGCCACCGACGGGAAAGGAGGGAGCTGTGGGCTCCAGCATGGCTTGTGCAAAAGGGAAAAAAAAAATAGGACAGAAGGAAACCAGCTTTAGTTCAGTTCCTTAATAAAAATTGCCCGAGGCTTTGCAGGCAGTAGCACGATGTTCTCCACTAATAAGTATCTGGAGCAGAGAACTGCAGCTGACCAGAGCTAAAGGAGCTGGTCTCTACGAGCAACAGACATCCCACGAATAGCTAACCTTCGATTCTTGACAAAGGCATTTGCAAAGAGTCCAAAGCCAGGGCTGCTGACCCGTACCAAGGAGCCAGCTACCGTGGATCAACCCCAACATCAGCAGCACCATGCCCAGGATTTGCCATCTCCTCCCAGACAGCTCCATCTCCACAGAAGTTGCCCAAAAGCTGCCTCAGCATCACCACCTAACCAAATGCTTGGTCTTTCTGGTCGGTTCCAGGGAGGGGAGGATTGAGAGGGATCTGTGAAAACAAGGAGCTCTGACCCTCCTGTCACCCAGGGTAGGGCTTTGCTGGGTGTTTCTGAACAAAACCAGAGATGGGTGAAGAGTCAACACACAAACTGCGCTTTGTTAACACTGTGGGGGAGGGGGCAGCTCTAGTTTTGTCGGGGTGGAGGAGCTGAGGCTTGGGCACGAGTCTTTGGCTTCAGAGGACAGCGGGACAGCGCCTGTGACAACAAGCTCTGGTAAGAGGTACTGACCTGGGTAAAGATCTTTCTCAATAAGCTTCATCTGGAGATGGAAGATCTGCTCCTGGAGTTTACAAATGGTGTGTTTCATTTTCTCCCGTCTCGTCACCATGTAACAGAGATTTCTAACCTACGGAAACACAAGAAACAGGGTCCGGTTTAGGTGGCGTCAAAGTGGGTCCCCCTCAAGCTGTGTTGCCATTTCTGCTGCTCAGGGGAACTCCTGCTACTGGGGAATTGGTCCTCTTCATCTCACCATCATCTGCACAGCACCAACACTCCTGCCAGGGCTCTTTGGCTGTGCCAGGACTAGAGGTGAGGGCTCTTGATCCACACTGGGTAAGATGTACAGGAAAAAACATGCAGTGAATGATTCAAAGCCTAAATGTCTCTCTTCTGGCTCCAAAAGGCAGGACCCCACTGCAGGGATGATGAGGGCTGACCAGCTTCTCCAGCACATGCACTGGGCATACAGAAGCCATAAGGAAACACGGTACCTCCAGAGATGTGGCTTTGCCGAGCCCAACAGCACGTCCCTCTTGTAGCACTAAATCTCCCTGCAAAGCCCTGCAGATACCTGCCAACACGTGAGGGGCAACAACCCCAAACCAGAGCAACCACTTCAGAACCCCCAACCACAGCTCCACCAGCCTCTGCCCTGGCATCAGGGACAGCTCAGCCACCACCGCTCCCAGTGCTTCGGGCAGCAGCAGGTACCGGAGCACAGAGGGAGTCAAACAGGGCTGAGTGTGCTGCTGATCTGCTCCCATTAATCAGGATTAACTCCAGTACTTGTTGCAGCACAACCTTTAACTCTGCCATCGATATCCATCAGCGCGCAAAGGGACCGAGACCCCCAGAAAGGGAACGGAGCCAGGAGAAACAGGTAAATTATTTTGTGGTCTTCTCACCTCCCGTGAATTGCTCTCAGACCTAATGAAGAAGTTAATGCCTTGAAAGGATTTGGGACATCTGGGAAGGGAAGATGCTGTAGAAGGAGCATCACAATGAAGTTATGCAAAGGTCCAGCAGACACATAGAGAGCCCTGAGCACCCCAACCCCAGCAGCCACATCACACACGTGCCCCGTTCACACCCGACAGAGAAACCTGCACAAGGAGATGCCAAACGGTAAGAGGTGCCCTGGGTCAGTACGTCACTTCTCATCCACTAACCTCTCCTTCTGCAGGGAGGGAAGGACCCTCTTCCCACAGCTGGAGCTGGGAAGGGCATGGCTGGGACAGCGCTGTAGGTATGAGGCTAACGATGCGCTCAACATCAGAGCCATACAAACCTGCCTGTTGCCCTAAAGCAAATGCCAGGACAGAGCACAGAAAATACAGCAAAATACCGAGGTGATGCTGGCCCAGGGCAGCAGCCGGTACAGCTCCCCTGCCCCAAATCTGGCCCCTCCATGTGGTTACTCACACTTGCTCCACATCCACCTGCAAATCACCAGCACATTTTGTTCCAGTTCAAGATATTTTATTAACCAGGAGGGAAGCCCTAAAGGCAAACAGCAAATGTTTGCGTGATCAACCCTGCTCCTCACACAGGGCTGCCGTTGAACACCCCCAGCAGCCCCAGACGACAGAGCTACCGTGTGACACCCACTGGCACCCTCCTGGTGATGAATTCCAGTGCCACCCTTTCTGCCAGCCCTGTGTGAGGGTGGCTGGAGAGCAGGGCTCTGTCACCATGGCTGCGGCAGGCATCACGGCTCTGGAGGAAACAGAAGGTTTTGGCTGCAAAGCAGAAAATGCTAATGGCAGCTAACAGGATTTGACAGCGTTTACTCAGCTTCCCGATGCTGTGAAAGACCAGAACTGCCTGGTGTGAGGTAAGGAGGAGGTGGCCTGAACGTAGGCACTGGTAATGGCTGTGGGTCTGTCCACACTCACATGTGACCCTGATGGCTCCAATTCCTCCTCATCCTCAAACCCCTCTCTGCAGAGGAAGGCTGGGGCTATTTGCAGGCTTAGAGGGACTGTCCCGATGGGGTGAGGAGCCTTTGTGTCTCTCACAGTGACACAACCGTGTCCCACTCTGATGCTGCCACCAAAAGCTGTGAAGGCAGCAGGACAACTGTGGCTATCCCCTGATGGCATTGGTCTTACCCAAGGACAATTTGGAAATGCTTCAGAATCCAGGAGAAATAAACTGCTCTTTTTCCTGTTGAATCCCCTGTAAATAACTATAACTAAATATCAATCCCCTGTAACTATAACCCAGCGAACTATACACTGGGTATTCTGTATTTTACTACATTCTCTGTTTTGGTTTTGGTTTTTTTTTTTTCTTCCTCTGGATTGGAGAAAACATCCAACTAAAATTCCTTTATGAGGAAAACAACTGCCTCTGGCAACCTGCATCTCAATGTGTTTGGTGATATCTCTTCTCTATGATTTGATATTCCTGCAAGAAAACACTCCTGCTGCTCTGCTTAGAGACTGCTGGTATTTACACACACTTACACAGCCAAACACCACCCAGCGCCGCTTCCCCACGCCAAGCTTAGATGCTGGTATGAAACTGGGAACTATAGGTTTTGGTTAGAATTAGATGGAAAAAAAAAAATATCTTTGGAAAAAGTGCTTTTTGTAAAGAAAAAAAAAAAAAACGAGGCAAAGAGGGGTAAAAAAAAAGCCCAAAAAGAAAATTGAGGGGGGATTAGGCTTATTAGGATTAGGATTATTAGGATTTCCCGGTACTAGCTTTTATTTGGTGAGACTGTGAAGTAAGACAGTGGTTAGGAGATGGCAGAAGGAAACACCATCACCCTGGCTACCTCCACGTCACCTGTGCTACTGCTTCTGATGCAGGCACCATCAACAGCACCCAAATCACAACCATTTTTTTGCCAGATTCATTGCTGAAAACCCTAAAATAGTGACGTGATGCCCCCATGGACAGCCTCTGAAAGCCACCCACCTCCAGGCTGCATTTCTCTGACCGCTATTTGAAGAGATGCTTCAGTATCTGCAAGTGGAATGGGGTGACTGTGAGCGGCGCTGACAGACAGCATCAGATAGCTGGGGTGTGCTGGTAGCAATGGGATTTAAATCCCTATCACCCATCTGAGCACTGGACTTTGATCCGACCAGTGTTTATTGTTCCTTCTCTTTGGAAGAAGAGCAAACAAACAGCTCTTCCAGGGCCTGGCAGTGAAACCTGGCAGGGAGTTGCTAAGCAGAGGTTGAACACCCATGGGGAACAACCCCACCAAGCCCGGAGGCAACTCTGGAAAAGTGAGAAATACGGTAAAACGTGTCGTTTTGACACAAAGAGAAGCTGTCGTGTTGCGTCTTTGACTTCAGCAGCTCCTGGAGCCAAGTGCTGTACCCAGAGATGCGCAGTGGTTCACTGCAGCCGGGGATGTCAAGCTGGGAGCAAGTGGAAGCAGAGGGAGGTGGAGCAGCCTGGTTTAGATTTACAATATAGAGAAGCAGATGAGGGGAAAAAAGTGAGTTGAGCTTGTTGCCCTCGGACGCAGCAGCTACAGCCTGTTGTCTGCAGTTTGGTGCTGGTGGCACCAACCCAGCCAGACACCAAGATGGAAACGTGATGCAGCAAAGGCAGGAGCAAAGGAGGCAGAAAAGCCTGGCAGAGTGGTGGCAGTGATGTTCCTAGGGATGAAGGCTGACAAGGCCATAGAAAATAGATCAGTAGCTTCAAATCCAATTGGCGTTACACAGGAGAAGGTTCTCAGGCTCTGATACACGTGGAATAGTGCAGTGAAGAGACCAGGATGGACTTGTCCAGAGTTGAAACCTCACTGGACATGAACACTGTGCTCACCTGCACTGTCTTTCTTCTCCCCATGGGTTAAATTAGGATGTAGACCACAGCAGTTTGGAAAGAGGGTTCAGGGATACGCAGGGACAGCATCGCTGTGGGAACATCACTGGAGGAGCATCTTCACCTCCACCTTCACCTCCTGGGGAGCAGCATGGCCCCTGCAGCACCTGCTGCCCCTCCTACTCAAGGCACCACCTCCACCAGATCAAATCAATGCTATTTTCCTGCTTTCCTCCTTCTTTACGGGCTCCCAGAGACCCTCTGAGCCCTTCCATGGCTCTGCATCCCTGGTAGGCTGTCAGGAGGGGACCCAAGCAGGGGCCACAGTCTCAGCCCTCTGGCAGGAGCAGGAGGGGAGGGCACACAGGGCTCAGGTTTGAAGCACAGGAAGAGGAGGAGGAGCTTGCCTCCTGCCTGCCAGACTGGGCAGCCCCCTGCCCTGTGCTGTGCCTCTGTGTCCCCTCCAGCAGTGGCACCACTGCACCGGTCCCCTCCCTGGCTGCTCTCCGCCACCTCACTCTAGGTCCTGTGCTTCTAACCCTGGCTGCTCCTCATCTCCGCTGCTCCTCCTCCTCTTCAGCCTGCCTCTTCCCCATCCCTGCTGCTTCCCTCGGTGCAGCGCTGACAGCCAGATCTGCAGGCGGGCAGCTGCAGCAGCAAGCGCAGCCCGGGGGGCTCCGGCACCGATCCTGGCCCTGCTGTTCCACCTACACTTGCTCCACCCCAAAAAGCTGCCGTGGAGGCGGCTGCTCCCTCCCCTCTACCAGGCTGCCCAGCACTGCAGGAGCTGCATCCTCCTCTGGCTGCATCCTCCGGCTCTGCCTCCACCAGCAGCTCCCCCAGGAGCTGACCCAATTCTGGCTGCGGCAGGGCAGGGAGTGCCCAGTCCTGCTGCTGGCTCCTGCCACTCACCCGGCTTTGATGTTTCATGGAAGTAAATAATGAAACGTTCCTGTGCCTGGCTGCTGGAAATCATCTGAGAGGCAGCACAGGAAAAATTTGTTCTCTGAGACTACCAACAGCTCAGTGAAGAAGCATCACCTGCCTCCCATCCACCCAGTCTCACAAAGGCACCTTACCCTGCAGGGCATTTGCTCTCCTCAACCCCTGGCTGACACCACCACTAACTTACTTCACCAGTGTCAGTGTTCTGGCAGTGATGATACACACACTGAGCACTGGTGTTCTTCTGAGTAATGCTCCAGATGGAAGAAACACAACTGTTAGTAGATGAGTTGAACTGAGTCAAGGGGGAACAAGGAGACAAGAGAGATGAGGAACTACTGGGAAGAGTCCAGCAGAAGCTACAAAGATGGTGCTGAGGGGCTGGAGCATCTCTGTGCCAGGAAAGGCTGAGAGCCCTGGGGCTGTTCAGCGGGAGAAGAGCAGCCTGAGAGGGGAGCTGATCAATATCCAAAGCGAGGGGGGGCAATGGGATGGGGTCAGGCTCTGGTCAGTGGTGCCCAGCAACAGGACAAGGGGCACCAGGCACAAACTGGAACCCAGGAGGTTCCATCTAAGCAGGAGGAGCAAGTTGTTTGGTGTGAGGGTGTGGGAGCCTGGCCCAGGCTGCCCAGAGAGGTTGTGGAGTCTCCT
>JAAGNO010001354.1:26389-37512 GCA_033439905.1 Ceryle rudis | reverse complement strand
GCAGGAGGAGAAAGTTGTTTGGTGTGAGGGTGTGGGAGCCTGTGCCAGGCTGCCCAGAGAGGTTGTGGAGTCTCCTTGTCCGGAGAGATTCCAAACCCACCTGGACACTGCGCTGCTGGGCCCCCTGCTCTGGGTGACCCTGCTGGGTGGAGCAGGGAGGTGGCACCAGAGGTTCTCCGAAGGTCCCTTCCAATCCCCACCATGCTGGGGTTCTGTGAACAGGGGTTGTGCTGTCTACAGGCACCAGCACACATTTAAGCAGCCCTGGCGGAGCATATGGGTGCACCATTGAAGGAAATGCTGTACTCACCCTCTCCAGGTCCTGCCTGAGGTGCATGAAGAGCTTTAAGCGTCGGTAGAGAACATCCTGTTCTTGCTGGGCCAAGTTGTCCACTTCATCTGTTTTTGGTGTCAGCAGTGGTTTGTTGGAATTTGCTTTCCTCTTCAGCTTCCAGTACTGGTAGACAAAATCCACCAGAGATTCGCTTAAGTCAAGGTTCTCTGCCACCTCCGAAGGCTTCACGAGTTCATAGAAGTCCTCCTCCAGCTGCTGGAGCTTCTGCTTCCGCAGTGTGACCTTCTCCAAGTCCAGCTGGGCTTGGTCGGGCTCTGTCCGTGCCTCCTCGGGCAACTTGGTGGCACCGGTGCTGTGCTCAAGGCAGAAGGACTTGAACTTCACTTCGTCGTTGTCTGCTAGAATAGTCCGCATGTCGAGGTTGTGGTCGAAGGCGCAGGTGACGTGGAACGCGGTGACACAGGCGGGCATGGAGCACTGCAGGGAGAAGGACAGGGCTTACGGACAGCACCATCAGGGTGGGGGGGACACTTACCAACACAACGGGACCACAAGTGCTTATGACAAACCCAGTGACACCCAAGTGAGTGACACCACCTCCCATGAAGCCATGAATGCTCCGTAAGGTACTCCTTATGGAGGAACACCTCTGCTGCCCAAGTCTTATACGTCCGTAAGCTGGACACCACAAACCCAAGCAGAAGAAACCCAGGGTTCACTAGATATCAGCAAGCACCTTCCCACCTTACCTGCTTTAATTCTTCTCTGTGAGGGGCCTGGTTTATCTTTCACCTATCATAAACAGAAGCTTCCAGTGGTACTTCCAACAAGACATGTCAACAGCCATAGACAACAGGATGCTCAAAGACTGTCTGTGGATTTCTCCTGATGGAGAAATTTAACAATTTCCCTTCTTAACCACATACTTGAATTGCTTTGGACTCCCCAGACAACAAACCTAAGCCTGGTTTTCTACAGAGGAACCCTCCCAGCCAGCGCTGTGCTCGTGTCCACATCAGCACCATCTCTCCCTCTACTCATTAACTGGTTTTTAATGGCTCAGAATATTAGGTAATTATTTCAACCATAACCCATAAGACATCAGTCTATTCCAGCAGCTAATGACCAGTTAAACTGCAATAACGAGACATTTGAAGTGGGCTATTACTGTAGGCACCATATTTCAGCATTTACAGAGGAGTTGTTCTTGAGGGGGATGAAGATGCCATTGTGGCCTGAAGGACCAGGCAGAGGCATGTGAAATTTCCCGGTTGTTTGATGACAAACCATCAAACCATTAGGGATGCTGTAGAGTTTTACTGGGGCTTTGCTGCACTTTAATTCTTGAGAAGGCAAAAAGAAATAAAATTAAATACTGTGGTAATAGTTGAGGAGCAGAAGTTTTATGGCTTTTCGTCTTCATCCCATCAGCTCTGAATTCCTGCTCAGTCACCCAGCGTGTGAACTTTTGACATTGCTGCTTTTTGATAATTTCCCTTTGACTTTGTTTACGAATCTGCTGGTGCTTAAGAAAGCGAGGGACTTGCATGGCTGCCAGGGCCAAGAAAAGCGTAGGCAAGCCATGTCCAACTCCTCCCCTTCCAGGGCTCTCCAGGCCCTGCTCCAAAGCCTCCGAAACCAGTGGCAAGAGCTGGACGCAGCCGTGCCATGGCCAAGCCCAGAGCTGCACCAGCACAGCTCTGGGCAGCGACGCTGGGCACCAACTGCAGGCACCAAGGGCAAGCGGATTAACAACCCCCCCCAAACATTCTATTTAAATATGGCCATTTGGTCCCAATTTCAGCCTGAAATTGCTCGTGAAAATAGCTGATGGCTTGCAAAAAAATCCCTTCCCTGTGCTGTGCTGCTGGTGCTTGCACAGAGCCTGGCATCGTGTGGGACCCAGTGCTCCCCAGTTCACCTAGCACTGCAGTGAAAGACCAGCTCCGTTCTCCAGTGTTTACTTTTGGTAACAAAAGGAGGGACAGAGGCAGCCCCGCCTGACTTGCAGCATCCAGATTTATTTGGAGCAGTCAGAGTATCACACACTGGCTTTTGGAGCTCCGACAGCCCCAGAGCGAGTGCTGGTACAAGGAGATGCGATGTCACTTGATGGAGTCACCCATCCTCACTGTAACGGCTCCTGGGCTTTGGAGGCCTTTGCCAGCTGGAAAGCTTTCTTCTCTGGTAGCCAAGATGGTAATGGTGCTGCATGGAACTCTTGATGTAGTGCTGATATACTCCTGATGCATTCCTGATGTATTCCGGACGTACTCCCAACATACTCTTGCTATACTCCTGATGTACACCTGCTATACTCCTGACGTACACCTGCTATACTCCACCCTGGCTATTTTGGTGTTAACAGCTGGGGGTGCTTCAAACTACAGCATCCTTCTATGCACGTAAATATCTACAGTAGATAAAGCAGGCGCCGAGAACTCGCTGCCGCTGGTGAGCGACCTGAGCCAAGGAAAGCCACGTAGCGATGTCCCCTCCCTCCAATTTCTACCCCCAGTGCCCATAATGGTGTCAGCAACACTGCTGTGACTTCTGCCAGGACAATGTCCTCCTGACAGGAACGACCTAACGCTCCACCTTAGGAATAATGCAAATGGAGTGACACCCGTCGTGGATCTCTCCTCCGACAGATGGCAAGCGGCGCTTGGCACAAACCGTGCCCAAAATGCAAATGGAAAATAATTAGGCAGCTTGGCTGACAGGGTAACAAAGATACCCGGTGGCCACGGCTACCCGAGGACCTTGCATAAAATGACAATCAAAACATAGTGATCCATCCCAGAACGGCACCGGAACAAAGCTGCTCTTCCCAGGATGGAGGGATCTGCCATGCAGAACAAACCAGCCCACAAATCTGCTTTGTTATTGATCCCGCTTCGTTATCGATCCTGCTTTGTTATCTTACAGCACCTCTCCTGCGAGGATTTCAGCATGCTTTGCTTCTCCAGGCAAAGCCAACCCCGAATTCCAAGAGAGAGGGTGAAAATTGCACCTAGAGATTAACGTGGGCTGTTAATTAGTCCGCAAACCACTCTTACTGGGAAGAAACAGAGGGATGATTTTATTTGCTGAGGGAATTCAAACAGAAGTTCACCAGCTTCCAGTGGTGCAGCCTGAGGCTGGAGGGGAAGGAAGAGGCTCCTCCAACAGACCTGCGAGGGGAACTCAGGAAGGAAAAATTCATTACCGGTGCTGAACTCCGGCCAAGTCATCAGCCACAACAATCCTGCATCCTCACAAAAACTACCATGGGATTTTGAGCGACCACAGATGGTCTGGATCCTGGGAGAGCTTCTCAGCTGAAACTGGCAATTTCATCATCGCAGACATCCTCGGGGGATGGGTTCTCTGGGAACCGCCACACCAGTTATCCCAGTGGATGGGGAGCAGCGGCACAAGCAGTGAAGCAGCGGGCAGAGGAGCGGTAGTGAAGGAGTGCGTGGTAGAGGACATTTCTGAGGGCTTTTTCACCAAAAAATGACAACAAAAAGAAAGTTGGAAGCTGATGAGAGCAAAAGATTGTGCCCTTCGGAGAAGCCTGCCAGCAATTAACGGAGACCTGGTGTTCTGTGCTGCGTTGAAAAGCCTTGGTGAGCTCTTCTTCTCTGAGAGGCAAAGAGAGAGCTGGTGGGGAAGGAGCTGGGTCCCAAGCAAGCGCAGTCAGGAGTTGAGTTGTGCCAGACCCCAGCTCCTGGCACTCTCTTTTCCATCTCAGCAATGCTGGATACTGAGCTATCTTTGGCATCTCCTGATGTCTGACCACAAGAACCACCATGAAGTCATGACTTCCCCTTACCAGGAGCCGGGGAAAGGGCTGCATCCCTGTCCCAGATCTGGAGCTCTGGCTCAACTACGGCCATGCGGTGTTACACTGGGACCACAGCTCTGTACCAGAGAGCAAGGGAATTAACTATGTGCAAGCAGCACGGTCAAAGGCTTGGAAAGCAGCAGGGAGCCCTTCCTCAGGTTTCCTTGGTTTTGTTTCCCTTTTGATGGTCAAGTTCAGATGGGGAAAATACCTCAAGGCAGACAGATGCAAAAACATCTCATGTTTTGCTCTGCAAATGTGGTGGAGGTGGGTGTTTTCTTAGGCTGTGGTGCTGCCTCCAAGCATCCCCGTGCACCTCTGGGATGCATCTTCTGCTCCTCCAGCTTTCTGTCTGGATTTTGCCTCTCTTTTCAGCAAATCCCAGCTCCAAACAGCTACCTGGAAAACCCCCTCCTAGAAGCAAGACCCCTTCCTTCCCCAGACCTGCCCCACCAGGAGCACCCGATCCCTGCTGCCAAAGAGCAAAGCTCAGCACTTTAACAAAACCCAACCTCCTCCTTTCAGAGCTGGGTCACAAACCCAGAACGCTGACAAAGGTAGTTAAATGACACCTGTATAAACAGGCACTCATCAAAACTATGCTCCATAAACATAAGCTTTCAAAGCACAGCTCTGTGCCGCTGGTGAGTAAGGAGGGTGTTTATTTATCTGTGGGTAGAACTTGTTGATTTACCCCACAAATCCTTAAATAAAGGCACTGCCTGGTTTTTTTTTCCCTTCTCCCCCTTTTCCTCGAAGCAAAACCATCCTGAGCGTGCTCAGGTGGCCTCAGCAAACAACAGTGGACAATCTCCTGAAGGCTTATAAGCCATGAGCTGCCGGCACATGAGACAATAAAGCTCCTGTTCCATCTCAGGTGACCTTTAA
Organism: Ceryle rudis; assembly: GCA_033439905.1. Lineage (NCBI taxonomy): Eukaryota > Metazoa > Chordata > Aves > Coraciiformes > Cerylidae > Ceryle > Ceryle rudis. Next base: position 32,500 of record JAAGNO010001354.1, on the reverse strand, counting down.
TGCAAAGCCACGCGGTCCCTGGGATCTCACAGCTCCCATGCCATGCCAGCGCTAAGAGGATGAAGCCTCAGAGAAGCTGAATTCTTTTTGAGGCTGCCAAGCCTGTTTGCCTCCTTCCCTGCCCTTCCGTTCTTTGAAAGCAGTTGCCGTTATGACACAGTATCTCCATCTGGCAGGGTGAATAAGCAGATCCACCCAGAGCCATCAACAAAAAAAAGAAGTGAGTCAACGCTAGAGATTTAAAGAAGTATTGTGAGATTTCATTTCAAGCGAAGGGGATTGATTTTTAAACAGCTTCCTTTAAAGTGTTAAACCCAAAGCAGTTGCACAAAGACAGCAGAACCCGCAGACGTCCTATTCCTATCACCCTTCCGCAACCAGTCAGCTATTCTGGTCCCCAGTAGTCACCGCTGTGTGCGCCCACCTCCCAGGTGTAGCTCCTGTTGCCGTACAGGAGCTGATCAGCTGGGACTGGTACACATTCCAAACTTTCTCCCAGTATTTCAGAGCTATTCCATCCCTCCCTGCACGCCAAGACTGATTCCTGCTCTGCCAACAAAAGCAACTGGCCCCATTGAGCAGCAGATCACACAGGCTGTCCCCGGGGATTGCTGGCACCTTCTACTGGCTGAGCAAGGGGAAGCAGGGGGAACATCTGGATGCAGGAAGGCTCCCCAGATGTTCTCACACCAAATGCACTGCATTTTGGGTGGAAGCTTCTGCTCTTTGCTCTCCCAGGGAAGGGAGATCGTAGCCTGGGAAGCTCTGTCCCACTTTTGTCCTAGGGAAGCCCAGAGCATCCTGCTTTCAGTCTGAAAAGGGAACCTTGTGCCCACCTCAGCCTGCTGCTGTTGCAGGGACGGCAGGCAAGCAAATGTCTGCAGAGGTTCCTCAGGTATGGGGAAAAGGTGGGAATGTAATACATGGTAAATACTCTATTTTCCAAGCCAGCAGGCTAGTGAGCACTACCTAGTCCCTGGGTTTCCTGACATCCCCAGCTGGCAGGCTTCCCAGCCAACCCTCACTGGTTTGTGAAATACTTGGGCTATGTATCTCATGAGTATCTGACTTTTCTGGCAGCTACACCAAACCTTTCTGCTGGAGGTTCCCGATTTCAAACCAAGGTCATCTGCAGGCCCAGTAATTAGTGTTACTACAGCAACATCACTGTGGTATGCAAAGTAAGTGAATCTAGATTCTGAGCACTCAAAACATTAAATGATTGCAAACAACGTCTGATGACGTCTGATGGGTGCTCATGCTCCCTGTTGTTAGGTTTACTCAGAGCAGGAGTAAGTCTCAGCCAGACTGTGTCCACCAGTGTGCTCAGAATCTCCAGTGGCTATTACAGGCACAACCCCAGAGATCAGAGTTTCTTCAGGGCCCAGTTACGTACCTGAATACAAGTTCCAGTGCATTCCTTGCAGAGGCTGCAGGACAAAGCCCATCTGCTTGCTGGGATATGTGAGATCTTCGTAATGGGTTCCATTTTTTCAGGACATCCAATGCTAACCTGGCCACGAAACAGGAGACAAGTTGTGAATACCATCCCAAGCCTCCTACGGGGGGATGTCTGTGGTAGTTTAAATGAGAGATGGATTTTTTTGTTATTTTTCAGGGTCACTTATAGTTGGGGGAAAAAAAAAATCCCCCAAAACCAAACCAATTTGGATGAAACAGAAGGAAAATGTTATGTCAGTGTTTCCTCTGAACTAATTCTTCAGCTGGATGTTGCTGTGTATCTCAGATGGGCACAGGAATTAGCTTTAACTTGCCCCAAGGACTTGTGAATGCCCTCTACCTACCTCTGCACCCCTGCACACCACCTCTGTGACCACCCTTAATGGGGTGCCCCTTGGCTGCTAATTAAACACACAGGCCAATGACCGACCGGCACCACGGCTCTGACCTCAGTGTAGCCAGACAAACCAGGCTGGCCTTGTTATTTAGAACATTAATGAACACCCTGAGACTTGAAACCAGGGTCCGTACCCACCCGCCACATCCAGAGGAGGTTGAAAAACATCTTACTTCAGGTATCCATAAGGCACAGCTAACGTGGACCCATTTCGTCCCGCTCCGGGTGGGTTTCAGCGCTCCCCCTCTCTTGGGGCACAGCAGACACTTTGGCTGAACGCCGAGGGCACAGGTCCGGCACAGCCAGCTCCCGATGGGGACCTTCAGGATGCCATAGCATGCCTGTGCAGACACAAGGGAGGAGGGTTAGTCCCAGCAGCCCAGGAAGAGCAGCCTCCCAGATCTTCTCCTTCACTCCCACCTCTTTTCACTACCACTGGCTTTTTGCCACCGCATCTGGGCATCCTAACACAGAGGAGATGTAAAGCAGCTCCGCAGCCATGGGCGGCGAGGTGAAGGTCTTCCTTCCTTGCTACTCTCCCTATCTTCACATGGCTACTCATGCCAGATCAGTATGTCCTGAGTTTTAATTAGAAACCAAGAATTTTTCTGAGTGATCTGCTCTTGCTGAGAGTGATCTGCTCTTGCTGAGTGATCTGCTCGAGTTCTGTCCTGCTCTGGCAGGGGAGTTGGACCCAATGATCTTCAGAGGTCCCTTCCAACCCCCACCATTGTGATTCTGTGATAAAAACACACTGTGTGTAAGGACAAGCCTCTGCCTGGCTCCAGGCTGGGGGCGGGCAACCAGGCTGCTCCACCAGAGCCCAAACCACCAGCAGCTCTGCAGTGTGGACATCTCCCTGTTCATCTCCTGCCCGTTCCTGAACAGCCACCAGACCCACGATGACTCAGAGAAATAATACCATGTGGAAAAAAACCCTGAGGTAGCTGAGGGCTGAGAAGCCACAAGCCCAAGATTGAGAAAGACGGTCACACTGGTTACACACCCAGCACAGCCTAAAGGGGAAGTGAAAATAACTATGGAAAGGTGAAAAGGGGAAACCCATAGTCATGATGGAGGAACCATAAAAGGGGATAAATCTCAGGGAGGCAAGGACAAGTCTACGGCCAAGAGAGTGAGAACTAAAGGACCTGGGTGACCCATGGAGCTCCCTGACCTGCTGTGATAGCACAGGAGGCAGAAAAGCCAAAGTGTTTCGTAAGGGTCTTTCTCTTCTGTACTTAGGGAAGAGCCAAATGATGAGCTGTTATCATATAATGGTGATAATAAAATACCTCCCTCTTTGGCCATAACTTATGACTGTATTAAAGAGCTACTACTAAAACTAGACAGTTTTTAACCATCAGGTCCTAATAACTCGCATTTAAAGGGTTTTCAGAGAGTGACAATCAACGGCCTTGGGCACTAACATGGGGCTGTGTCACTATGGTGATGTCATTCATTCTCGATCTGGCCTGTCCCAACATCCCTCCAGTTGGCAAATGGGCAGCACCACTAAGGACCCGCAGCGTCAGTGGCTCTAAATTGAGCCCAGGCATTTGCCAACCCCCTTTCTTGAAGTTTACCCCAAAAAAGAACCAGCTTTTCATCCTGCTGCAGCAGGTCACAGCCACCACGAGAGACAGGGCCAGAGGGGCCACGTGGAGACAGGTGAGCGTGGGACAAGCATAACCTTGGTCTTTACTGGCCAAGAACAGACTTTAACACTGCTTTAGATCACCCCAAAGCACAAATCAACTCCCACAGTGATTTCCAAGAGGAAAATGCTACTTGGTGAACAGATTATTGGGATAATATGGAATTAAGGGAGGTAATATTATTGCTGGGAGTCTACATGGTTCAGAGAGACTGAACTGTGTGTTTCACAGTGCCTCCAAACCTGACAGATACACCAGTTCTGTAACACTTTTCTAAAACATGTGATTTAGAAGCAGGTAAATACCAGCCTGGTATGTACTACAGGAGAATAAACTGGCAGACTGAGCTCTAAATCCATGGGAAACCAGGAATTATAACCAGTGTGCATTTCTAGCAGAGGCTTGTCTCTCAATTATATCTTCCGAGAGGTTTTAGGGCAGCTGAAGGTACAATTCTGCTCCTAGAAGGAAATACTACAGGGTTTCTGACCTGGACAAGAGGCAGCTCTGGAAACAAGGTGGATTATCAGCTAAACACACTCTCCCAGTCCAGCACCAGGCAGAAGATGCTCTGGGAACACAGAGACAGAGCACTGCTGAGTAGAAGCAGAGCAGCTATTTTTATCACTGTGCCTGTCACGGGCTCAACATCACTGAGAAGGGGACACTGAAAAAACAGGGAGGATGCTGAGGTTGGTGTGGCCAATGTAACAAAGGGAGGACTGGGAATTGGGTAATGACAAGACCACGGTGAGGTGGCTGGAAGCTGGAGATGGAGCATTCCCGTGCTGAACAGAAGCACAATGGTGCAACCACAAGGATTTAGCAGCAGGGGGTGTGTGGGGGGAAGATACCCCCTTACTGAAAATTTTAAAATGAAGATTGCATGTGTGTTCTAAATGCTACACTTCATAGGAATTAATTAACAGTGAGATTTATGGCTTGTGCTACGCAGATGAGATGATTACAAGGATCCCTTCTGGCACCGTAACCCACCAATGTGTGTGAGAGCACAACCTTGGCTCTGTCCCATCCCGGATGCAGGAGGACGAGGCAGGGATCTGGCTGTGTCTCTCGGGACCCCGGCTCAGGACCATGCTGCCTATGGCATTGTCCCCAACAGGTTTTGGATGTGGTGCTGGCAAAGGCATGGGGCAGTTTAGATAAGAAACAGGATGGCATATAACACCCCTGCATCATGGTGTTGTGGCTTGGGGACTAAATCGTGGCAGAGATTAAACCCCAGGCAGCTTATGGGCTGGACTTTGCTCCCTGAAAACAACAGGAAATCTCCCTTTTCTTTCAACAGCCTTGAAATCCAGCCCACTGTGTCCCCTTCTGCAGCACTGCTCTGCTGCCAGCACCCCGCAGGGTGCCATGGGCCATGGTGGGCACAACAGGGGTCTTTACGTCCTTGGACATCCTCCTGAGCCCCTAACCCCAGTACATGTCAGCTCACTGCCTGACATTGTCACTCGGGCTTGCTAAAAAAAAGCAAACCACAAAAAAGCCAACCCCCAACCCCAAGCCATCCTGGTATTTTGTGGAATCTGATTCACTGATGGAAACCATTCAAAACACCCACCTCCTGCAACTATAGATATCTCCCAACGCTCTCCCACCTCCAGGAAGCACTGATGGAAAAGCTGCCCAAAAGATGAGCAAATGGCTCTCTTCAGAGGAAAGAAAAAACCAACTAAACCCTTCACACAGAGGGTGAAGCCCAGGAGCTGCCACCACCGTCCCAGCTCCCTGCAGCACTTCCCCTCAAAGCTCGACCAGCAAAACCTCCCCAGACTCACGTGGGACCCAGGAGAACCTCTCATGGCTGCTTTCTCCTTGTCAAGGCTTCCCCAAGAGCAGAAGCCCAGACCCCCCCTCAGAAAGGGCTTGAAACATTTACATTCAATTCTAAAAATAAAACTATTTTCCTCCAGGCAACAAAATAAAAATGAAATCCTGCGCTCACACAGTAGAGAAGCTGGGACAGAAACCCTGTGATGGGAGACAGCGCTGGTGGAGCTGGAAGGTCCTACTACCCCTAGGATATCCCTGTGGAGGACACTGGAGGTCCGTGCAAGCCCAGTGAGTGCAGGATGAGTGCAGGGCTGCAGACCTACATCCCTCCCAGCCCCCCAGCCAGTCCTGCACATGGTGCTGGTCACCGCCGGGTGCTAAAGGGACCACTGCAGTTTAATAAAGCAGGATGGGGTAAAGAAAGAGGAATAAGCACAGTAATGAAAAAGGAGGCATAAAAGTATCACAGAGGCCAGAGAATAAGGAGAAGGGAGCAAAGGAAGCTCGCAGGAAGCAGTTTTCAACCTCTGGCTGTGTAGGGTGACCTTACTGCAGCCTTTCAGTACCTCAAGGGGCCGGTCAGAAAGATGGGGACAGAATCTGGGGCAGGGCCTGTTGGAACAGGAGAAGGGGTGATGGGTTTAAACTAAAAGAGGGAGATTCAGACTGGAGAGAATGGAGACATTTTTTACCTTGAGTGTGGTGAGTGCCTGGCCCAGGCTGCCCAGAGAGGTGGTTGCTGCCCCATCCCTGGCACCATCCCAGGGGAGGTTGGCCGGGGCTCTGAGCACCCTGCTC
>JAAGNO010001354.1:0-16729 GCA_033439905.1 Ceryle rudis | reverse complement strand
AGCCTGGCCCCTTCTACTTGACCCCCACCCTGCAGAGATTTGTAAACATTGCTCAGCTCCCCTCTCAGGCTTCTCTTTTCCAGCTGAACAGCCCCAGGGCTCTCAGCCTTTCCTCAGCAGAGAGATGTTCCAGTCCCTTCAGCATCTTCATAGCTCCTGGTTGGACTCTCTCTAGTTTTTCACAGTCCCTCTTGAACTGGGGAGCCCAGAGCTTATGAGCACCCAAAGCCCATCACTTCCACAGACAGCAAAGTGCATCCTCCTCCAAGGAGCCTGCTGCCTGAGCAGCCCTACTGCTCCACAGCCTCTGTGGTCCAGCCTCTGGGCAGCACCAGGCATGGCCGGTTCAGGTGATGCACCCGTGGTCCTGTGGCCAGGAGCTCCACCACCAGTCCCACTCCTTACCTGCCAGACCCCCCGCTCCCCACGGTACTGGGGGTAGGGTATGAATCAATGCCATGTTTCCCCTTTCAAGTCACTGGAAATAATGCACCAGCCTTAGCACTGGTAGAGAAGTGGGGAGATCTGGGGGTGGGGGTGAGAGACCGGAATCCTTCAGGCTGAAGCCGTATCCGCAGAGGATTTCAGATGCCAAACACTGGGTTTCAAAGCTGCTCTCTCCCCAGCATATTTAAGGCTCAGCCAGTAATCACTGAGCTCTTTCAGCAGCACAAATGGGTTGGAGAACCAGCTGATGGACATTACCACTGTTGAAATCCCTTGGGTTTGTTACCACCATCTATCATTGGCTATGTCAGGAGGGCTTGATCAGAGACTATGGTCCCATCCAGTCTGGTGCTGGGACAAACACCTCCTAAGGTCCATCCTTGACAAACCTGACAGGCTGATAAATGACAAAGAGCTGGAAGAAAACTTTGAGCAGCTTGCTCAAAATTGCACAGAAAGTCAGCAGCAAAGCATCACCTGGGTCCCACCATAGGCTTCAGGGTATGCTCGGTGAGACACTGTGATGTTCACCCACCCAAAATGCCTGCAAGAAGTGGGGGTCCCAGGGATATGTGGCTGTGACGATGCTCAAGCTCCCCTCCTAAATCCAAAATGCAAGGCAGTGCTGCTGGCAAAGCCTCCTCTCTCCCCCAGCAGCCACAGCCCAAAGGGGATGTGCCACCAGCAGGAACAGGGGACAGCCAGCGTCCTTGGCCCAGCAGCAACTGGTCTCATCTCAACCTTCCAGTTACTCGTCAGTGGGGGAGCTCCACATCTGAAAACCATTTAAGATGCTGCATTTTTAACTTTGAAGAAATAACGAAGCGAGCCAAATTTAACCCAACGGAGCTGGAGAAGCCAAACCTCTGCCCGCTGCCTTTCTAGAGACTCATGAAATATGTACAAAGGGGTAGGTGGAAATAGAGACAACCCTTCCCTGGAGCCCAGAGACAACTCTGACAGCCATGGAGACGGCGAGGGAAATGCAGCAGGAGATAGATTGAAAGCACAGTGGACTCAGAAGATGTCCAGTGTGGTACACGCTGGTTTCCTGATGCAGTAACAGCAGCTCTGCAGGGTTAGGAAGGTGGATCCTCTACAAGGTACCTGAGTAGGATTGAGCCACTCAGCTTTGCCCAGGAGCACCCTTTGCTCCAGTCAAGGACTTCACTGTAGCTGCCAGTAACTCAAAACCTGGGTGTGCTAATGGCAGAGCTGAGGCTGCTCATACAGGACCAGTTAATGAGGGCAAAGCTGACTGATTTCTGAGCGATGCTACGGGCTCCACAACACCGAGGTTGTGTGAAATCACAGAATTGTCACGATTGGAGAAGACCTTTAAGATCACTGCATCCAACCGCCAACAAAATAAAAACAACGCAAAAGAAAACACAAAACAAGGAAAGAAACAAACAAAAAGCAAAACCAAAACAAAAACCCAAACAAAAACCCAAAACCAACAAGGAAACTAAAAACCAAACCAAAACAAGAAAGAAAGAAACAAAAAAACCCAACCAAAGCAAACAAAAACCACCAAAACCCAACCAACCAACCAAAAACCCAACCAACCAATATCTAGGGTACATATGATAGATAATGAATCAAACTCTAACACCAGCCTCTACAGCTTTCTGAAGGTCCTAGAGAATCTGCTAACAAAATCTGGTTATAAACCATGAGTACATCAGAAGAACAGAGAGCGATCTTCTGCAACCAAGATCTGCCAGTGTGGTGGCCAACTTCTGAGCTCCTTCACACTCCCTGCAAGTTTACTGAACTAAATCTTCCTGCAATCTTCCTGCAGCTCTTAGCCAGCATCAGCACAACCTGTCTGCTCAGTAGTGCATGATCCCATCCACTCAAGCACTTGCTAACATACTTTATCCCACCCTGAAAGACCTTTGCAACAGCGAGTAATGCTTCGTGTAGACGCACTGCAGCTTTCACCAACCTCACAAGGTGAAGGTTTTATTGTTTTTCTTACCTGTGTAGCAGCAGCCAGATCACAACAATCCTTACCTAACAAGGACTGGAAAATCCCTCCACAGTCTGGCAGGACTACACACCCATGTGTCTGTGCCAACAAATCTGCCCAGCAGACCATGATGAGCACCAGTGCCAATGGTCAAGTTCCAAGTCCAGGTACTTGCACTCAACTGAAATGCACTAATGGGTTTTAGGAATGTGCTGTGATGTAACACCAGGGATGCAGGCAACGTTATGCTGTGATCTTTAGAGAAATTAGGCAAGGAGGGACAACCCGGGACCAGCACTGCTCAGAATGATACATTTTGATTTGGAAATCCCTTTTTCTTCATCTGCTCAATTGGCTACAGTTGGAGAAATGTTGGAGAAATACTTTCAGATCTGGCTGGCCAAAGGAAGAGGAGTCAGGTTCAACACACCCACCCTGACCAACAGCTCCTCCTGCAGGGATCAGTGTGGGAGATGATGACGGTCATGCAACCTGAGCATGGTCATGTTAGTTCTTCTGGAAACCATCCCCCTGCTCCACAGGGCACACTGCACTGCTCCTACCATCGTCTGGTTTGCCCCGTTCTTCTTGCACCACGTCCCAAAACCCCTTTGTGAGTGAGAAGCGTCGAGATACACTCAAGATCCTGCACTGTGACAACCCACACTGTCTCCTTTGGAGAGTCTTAACAAAGATTTCCTCTTCAAGACGTTTTGTTCCACATGATTACTTAAAAAGCCTGAATGCCCACTCCAGGATGCCCAGGCAAGAAGATGAACAACAGCCACACTCACCCATCTCCTTGAGCTCCATATTAACAAGTTCCAACCAGCAAGCATCGAGCTCGTCCAGGTCATAACGGCTCACTCCTTGCAAGTAAGTCCTTGTAGCTTCCGAAATCTCAGAGCCAGGCAGGCTACTCGGTGAAACCTGTGAAGGCAAGTTCTCCAGCTGGGGTATGATCCTGGAAGAAAAGAAGAAGAGCTTGAGAAAGAGCTATAGCTCACAGAAGTCTCACATCCCACCGTGACATGGCTCTGTCTCCTGCTGGGCTAGCTTCCTACATGGCACCGTGGCCACCCAGCTCAGGCTGTGACTAGGAGGGGAAGGGAAAGTCCAGGAATCGGGAATTTGGTGTTTGGCCTGTGCCTCCATCTTCCTCAGTGTGTTCTTCCCTGCAGATTGATCCCGTAACACCAATGCCTTCAGAACTAAAACCAGTAGCAAGGCCGCATGCAGGCTGTACCACCACATCTCATTCTTCCTGAACACCCACTGATGCTTTTCGGTACAAACCAGCCCATACCCCGCATGGCTCCACGCTGCAGAACACAGAATCACAGAACCATTTAAGTTGGAAAGAACCTTTAAGATCATCGAATCCAACCATTAAGTGGCCCCGGGGAAGCCCCGCGCAGGCAGCTCGGCGCTGGGCTCTCTGTGGGAACACTCCTGCTCTTCAGCAGTTCTCCAATTCCCCCTCACACCATGAGAAATTAAGCCATTTTTCCACTTTGTGTGGCTCCTTTCTTCCTCCCCTCCTTGCATTACCACCAGCCTGGTGGCAGCAGCCTCCTACGTGTTTGGATTTCTGAGTCAAATAACTCGACCTACGGCTACAGCTGCCAGTGTCAACCTCATGTTGCTCCTCCTGACGTCAGAGGATTGTTTCTCCCCATGGGGGGCTCGTGGAGAGGCTCGCACAGGAATATCCTATCAGGGCAGAAATAGCCTCTTTGAGACAAATACACTGTCCTGCGTGCAAGGCTGGGAAATCTTGTGGAAAGGACAGGTCTGGGGCTGTTACAGTGATGCTCTTGTCCGGAGCCAGTATTCGTGCCAGCGAGAGGGCACCATGGCACCAACTCATTCCTGCTCCCTGGCTGCAGCGGGACACCCCCCAGCCCCTGGAAGGCAAGATGCGCCCAGGACACGGGATAAACATAGGGACAGGGCTTCTGCTCCCCGCGCTGCTGTCTTGGACACAATGCCAACCCAGCTCCTTCTACGCTGCAGGCAGGAGGGCAGCAGGCATGAAGTTGGGTTTGGCATCACCGTGACCTCTGCACCCTGTGAAGATGAGATTCTCTGTCCAGTGGATGAATTTTAAGCGCGACGCTCTGTCCCAGTTACATTTGGAAACATGAGCCCAGCCATCAGCTTCTCCCCGCCATGCCCTGCCTCAAGTGCTCAGCGGGAGCAGAGGTGTCGTCGAGTCTCTCCAGAGGTCTCTGAGGACTGGAGGGAGCCCCAGCTCTGCCAGGGCTTCCCCTCTCAGCCAGCCCTGGACTTGACTGCAGGAAAGATGAGCTCTAGGTTGGCACTCTCTCCCCAACAGCCTTGTCCAGGCTCTCCTCTTTCAGCTTCATCGTACCAGTCAGCTGGTGGGCTCACACTGAGAGCTGGTCCCAGCAAGGACCAACATTCCTTTACCCAGAGCAATCCTTTTCCCATTCATCTACAGAAATTTATCCTTTACATGAGAGAAGTGAGGTCCAGTGGGTACGATGGTCCAAATACTGACAGCAACAGTGACTCCTCCAGCCATTAACTCCTCAGAAGCGATTACTGCTGATGTACTGGGGCACAACAGAGATAAGGACCTGGCCCTGCACTGAAGCCCAACCCATTCTGTACAAGGTATCCACTCCCCAGGGCATCAATTGCAAGGCAGAGCAACCCCTGATTTAGAACACCCTCCATCCAAGCCCCTGTGACCAAGTCCCACATTGCATTCAATGTCCCTTCAGCGTCCACAGGCTTTAGAGCCACACCTCCAATCCTGGGCTCAGTTTTGGGCCCCTCACTCCCAGAAGGAAGTGCTGGAGTGTGGCCAGAGAGGGCAACGATGCTGGGGAAGGGTCTAGAGCACAAGCATGGTGAGGGACCTGGGCTTGTTGAGCCTGGAGAGAAGGAGGCTCAGGGGAGACCTTCTGGCTCTGACAGCTCCCTGACAGGAGGTTGGAGCTGGGGGGGTCGGGCTCTGCTCCCAAGGAACAAGCAACAGGACAAGAGGAACCAGCCTCAAATTGCCCCAGGGGAGGTTTAGGTTGGAGCTGAGGAACAATTTCTTCCCCACAAGGGTTGTCCAGGGCTGTCCCAGGCTGCCCAGGGCAGGGGTGGAGTCCCTGTGACCCCTGGAGGGGTTTCAGAGGCGTTGAGACGTGGTGCTGAGGACCATGGTTTAGCGGTGCCCTGGCAGTGCTGGGTTAACAGTTGGACTCGATGACCTGAAAGGTCTCTTCCAAGCAGAACGATTCTATGATTCACACCATGCCAGGCAGCACTTCAGCAGGCTCAGCAAGGGAGAACATCCCACGGTGGTCTGCAGGATTTGTTCTCTCTAAATCACAACCACGGGGCCAGGGAGAGGAGCTGCCTCATCTGCTGCAAACTCGCTGCATGGAAAGCGAACAGGCGCTGCCTGTCAGCTCTTCTGCCTTCTCTTGGCAACTCGGCAGCACATGCGTGACACTTGCCACGCACACGTCAACAGTGTCGCGCGGAACGACATGCAAGCGGAGGACGAGCTGGAAATGAAAAGCAGCCTGTGGTGCCAGCTGACAGATCTCTGCGACGCTGAGAGCCGGAGCTTGCTGCAGTTATTTGCACAGCTCACGTTTCCTCCCCGAACTGCCACCTCCCTGCACAAATGTCAACACAGAAAGACACCGCAAAGAAACAAACAAGCAAACAACAACCCGCTGCAGCACAACACCCCCTTCCAAGCAGCTCCTCTGCTGTAAGAAGCCGGAGGATCCAGCCCTGCTCTTGCACCAGCAGCAGCTGGGAAGCAGGTCGGCCCCCTGCAAGACTTTTATCTGCCTTCTGTTCATGTCAGAGCATCAAGTGCTCTGTGACGTGTCTGGGGCAAAGCCGTCGTGTCCACCACAGAACCAGTTCAACCACCGTACCAGATGCTCCAAGGTCTCCAAAAAATTTGTATGTAGCTTCCCCTCGGGAAGGGGACCCTGCCTGCCTTGCCCATGGTTGGGAAGGGAATCTGTGGCAGGGCAGCAAAATGAACCCAGAGTTTCTCCAGACCCAGACGTGTAGTTTAATTGCTGCCCTTGGCAGCCACAACCATTGGAGGCGCTTCCAGAACCACCAGCGGGAGAAGCAGTAATTTGATTGCTCAGAGAGGGAAACATCAAGAAATGTGTTATTTTTGCCTCTTTTGCCTTACCTTCCCCACCAGTAAACTGAAAATGAAGATGTGCCCTGAGGACATCTCCAAATTTCAGTTGAGGATCTGAAAATAACCCCACAAAAAGATGGCTCTCAGTCCCCAGATTTTAAAACAAGCTCACCGGATTCTAGGACAGGGCTTGGGGATTCAGCAACGTCTGTATTTAGTGCAGACATCAGCAATAATTCTGAGACCAGGCATACTCTGGTCAGGCTTCAGGACTGTTATCTAAGGAGCTTCCAACACCCTAAAACATAGAACAGTCATTGGGGCAACGTGTGATGGCCCGAGACGGATGGAACCTCTCCTTCCTAGGAGTCCAGGTCCAGCCCAGCTTTGCAAAGCCCTTGCTGGACCAGCGGCCAAGCTGGGCACCATGGGTTTACAGGAGAGAAATCAAAGCTGGTGAGAATAAATAAAAATCCTCCAACTGCAGTGGATGTTCCTGTTGGAAAGAGGAACGGGGCACGGGAACGGTGCCATGGAGCCTTCATTCAGCCGAGTTACACAAGCTGCTCACCCAAGAGCTGCTGCGAGAGGTGATGGTCTGACACAGGGTGAGCCAGGGATGGTCAGGGAGGTGGGAGAAAGGAGCTGCTATTTTTACCTTGGCCTAAAAGTGCAAAGATTAATGCTCTGTGTACATATCAAAGATGCGGCCGGAGCAGGTCATTCACTGTATCGACAGCCACTGAAACGCACTCAGTCTGATAAGGATGCGGATGGTGCCTGGAGAAGGCTCTCTGGGTTATCTATAGTGCAGTACACATGATACCAGACTCGAGCTGCTGCGTTCCCAGTGCTGCAGTCCCCCAGCTGGTGGGCAGGACACAAGCCCAGACTGGTCAGCCCTGCAGAGTGTGGGCAAACTCTGCCCTCCTCATCCTGGTTCCTCGTGGAAAAAGACTTTTGCTGAACCCAATGCTCAGAGATGGGAGATGAGCAACTCTCCCTGGTCATGCAGTTGCCTGCTGAATGCTACTGAACCCCCTGCCAAAACCTGCCTGGGTGTTCAGGCTCTCAGGTCTTTGCCCAGAGCCTGGTGATGCAGAGGTCACAGGGACTTTCGCAGGGTCACTCATGGTAACAGCACTGCTCAATGTTCAGCCCTTCCCAACACTGCGCCGTCGAATGGACTTTGCTTTGGTTTCACAGGAACTGGAACTTACTCTTTAGCTTCTCACCACATCACTGATCACAGAATCACAGAATGGTGGGGGTTGGAAGGGTCCTCTGAAGATCGTCGAGTCCAACCCCCCTGCCAGAGCAGGACAAAACCTGAGCAGATCACTCAGAAATGCAGCCAGACAGGGCTTGAAAGTCTCCAGAGAAGGAGACTCCACAGCCTCTCTGGGGAGTCTGTTCCAATGCTCTACAACCCTTCCAGTCAAGAAGTTCTTCCTCATGTTGAGGTGGAACATCCTGCTCTTGAGCTTGGATCCATTGCCCCCTTGTCCTATCACAGGGCACAAGTGAAAAAGGTTGTCCCTGCCTTCTTGATGCCCAGACCTTATGTATTTATAGACATTATTTAGATCCCCTCTCAGTCTTCTTTCCTCCAAACTAAAAAGCGCCAGGTCCCTCAGCCTTTCCTCATAAGGCAGCTGTTCCAGTCTGTTAACCATCCTCGTAGCCTCCATTGGACTCTGTCAGGTAGATCCCTGTCCCTCTTGAACTGGGGAGCCCAGCACTGGATGCAGTCCTCCAGGTGAGGTCTCCCTAGGGCAGAGTAGAGGGGGAGAAGAACCTCCCTCGATCTGCTGGACACACTCTTCTTAGTGCACCCCAGGGCACCACTGGCCTTCTCAGCCACAAGGGCACATGGTTGTCCCGTTGATAACTTGCTGTCTATCAGGACTCCAAGGTCCTTTTCCACAGAGATGAAGACCAAGTTCATTAAGGCACAAAGATCTAACTGTGTGCTTCACGCTCGCTGACACTCAGTGAGAAGGTTTGGAATGTGCCACCCCAACGATGGCAGGTGCCTCCCCAACTCTGGAGATACACATTTCAGGGAGGGCTGATCGAGCTACCACAGCACCACGCCACCCGCACAGCTCCCATCCCACTGCAGCTTGATCCCCTTAGTTCTATAAGGAAGAAGCATTAATATGAAATGCAGCTTATAAAGAGACCTATAAATCCCTCTTCATGGGCAGGGCCTTGTGCCCCTGCACTGATCTGGGGCTGGCATCCTGATCTGGGGCTGGTATCCCCCAAAGTTAATCCAGACTCTGGGGTGCTGGGATACCTTCGTGTCATGTTCTCACCACTTCAACGATCAGCAAACAGAGGAGATCAGAAACGAAGAAACTGCACAAAGAAGGTACTTGTAGCACTAATTTCCAAGCCTGCTGTTCCTAACTGAGGGAAAAGGTGAAAATGGAAAGACAACCCAAATGGTCCACAGCCCACAGAGCCCCTTAACATGAAACCTCTGAGGTGAACCCATGCCTGGAGGAGGGAAGTGCATCAGCCAGAGCGCCCCCAGGCAGTGCCAATGTTGGGGGGACACTGTGCCCCTCAACCCCAGGAAGACAAACGCTGCCATCCAGACTGTACCCCCAGATCACGCACACCCAGCGATGGTCAGAAGCTGAAACCCTCAGATTGCCAGACACTGGGGCTCACCCTGAGCCTCGGGGAAGACCAAGAAGAACATGATGCCTGGAGGTGTGCAGCCTCCCATCGATTCCTGGATTTGCTTTAGTGGGTAAAATCATGTTCCTAAAAGCTAACCCATTCCTGCCTGACACATGCTAACATACCTGCAAAGAGCTTCTCGGTGTTCTGATGTAAAGATCAATGACTGCAGAGACAGTTGCCTTGGGCTAGGAGAAACAGTGGAAGGAGAAGATCCTACAGTTTAGTATGAGAACAATCCTCTGGAAAAAGCCATGCCCTGATTTACAGCCATACAGAAAACAGACCATGTTCTGCACCCCTCCTCAACTAAATAACATCAAGAAAATGGAAGCTTTGTGCTGCCCGGATATACTGCAGTCGAGACACAGACAGAAAAAGGAAAGAAACCACCAAGACTACCCTTGCCAGATGCTCCTGCCCATCTCCTGCTGGGCTCCAAGAGCTGGGACTGGCAAGGATGTCATCAGGACTTTGCTTTCATGCAGGAATGGGGCTTAATCCCTATGGAAACATCCACATTTCCAAACAGCTGCTCATTGGAAGAAGAAAAACCCAGGCTGGGTGATGAGAATGTCTGCATATGTGCTACCAACTCACAAATTAGCAGTGAATTTTGTATCATGTACTAATATTCCTCACATCCCACATTGGGGTATTGGTGATCTGAAGAGAATCAGCCCTTCCTTCTTACTTCTAGTCTTGTTTTCTAGTTTTCTTCTTCTATTCCAGCCTCACGCATGGTGGGCAAGATGCATGACTTCCAACCTGCTTCAGCAAACAAGACACTGCCCATGGTGCACGCCGTGGGTGGTAAGGGATGCCCAACATCGTTGCTGGGGCCATGGCAGGCAGTAGATGCATGGAGGAGTCTGGCAGTATGCAGATACATGCTTAGGGAGATGATTTTCTCAAGACTGGTGAAAATACCCATTCCTCACCATCAACAAGAGCCAGCAGCGTGGCCGTGCTGTGCCCTGGCATCTGCCTCGGCTTAGGAGAGCACCCACACCCCCTCCTGCTGCCGGCACCAACGTGGCCACCCAGGAGCTCCTTCAATTTTTTCCTTCTCAGAGAGAAAGCAAGAGTCAAGCTCTTAATTACCTCAATTACCAGTTTTCCTGTTTCCCTTTAGCTGTATCAAAAGGCTTCTGTTGGCTTGTTTAGAAAATTTCCAGAGTCACATAAAGAGCACAAGCAGTGCTAGGAAATTCATTACCTGGGCAATTGTGAGGCTGAGAGCTCATCAGCCCAGCTTGTTTGCACTGACCTGCCATCTCCATCGAAGTTCTTCATCCCTAGGCTCTGTTCAAAGAGGGCAAGACATGCTCAGCCCCAGGCTGTACCAGCCCTGGCATGTTCCAAATAACTGGTGATGGTGACACACGAGCATCCCTGCAGCCAGGGACCCTGTGCAGGGCATGACCAACCAAACTGGGTCTGCAGGATAAACGAGAATATGCTCCAAAAAGCACCAAACCACCTCGCTCAACTTCAACCAGAGCAAAAGAATCTTAGGTAGCAAGCAATGGGTTATGAAGCACGTGGACAAGGCAAGACCTGGAGCTTCTGGGGCTCTGTAATGTGCAGGGGGGCTTGAGAGAACAGAAAGTACCGTGCGTGACGCTGGGATGGGGATGGAAAGTGTCACGAGGCCAGGGTGACTCATATCCCAGTGGGGAATGTCTCGGATGCACCAAACTGGGCAGGTGGCAGAGGAGAAATAATGCCAAAGCAGGAAATAAAAACACTACAATAACAAACGGCATGGCCTGAAAGTCTGTTAGTACAACATCGGTGCATTACAGGGAACCGTGACCCTGTTACAACACCACAAGGATTCTCTTCATCTAAGGAAATACCTTAGAAGAATTCAAGCAGAAATCTCTTGGCTAGACCCTCAAGTTTTACTCAGGTAAAAAGTCTGATTTTACCAACAGAAAGAAACGCTGGACTGCTGAAGGGCACAGCGAGCACCACACTGCCACATGATGCTGTTCTTGGGGAAAAAATATGGTCCTGGGGCAACAGCTTCTCAGGGTTCCCACCAAACAGCTCAGACGGCTACGAGGTGCCCCGGCCTCTGCCTGGTGAGTGCTCTTCAACACCATCCCCAGTACCACCTTGAGCGATCCTCAAAGCCCTGTCCATCCTTCCAGCCCCTACCATGAAGGATGTGGCACTGGGAAGGGATGGACCTGGTGAGGTGGCACAGCAGCTTTACCTCCATCTGAGCACCCAAACTCAGCAGACCCACAACCATGAAATCACAGAATTTCTAAATCACAGATTGGAAGGGACCTTTGGAGAACCTCTGGTGCCACCCCCCTGCTCCATCCAGAAGGGTCACCCAGAGCAGGGGGCCCAGCAGCGCAGGGTCCAGGTGGGTTTGGAATCTCTCCAGACAAGGAGACTCCACAACCTCTCTGGGCAGCCTGGGCCAGGCTCTCACACCCTCATACCAAAGAACTTTCTCCTCCTGCTCAGGTGGAACCTCCTGGGTTCCAGTTGATGCCCATTGCCTCTTGTCCTGTCACTGGACACCACTGACCAGAGTCTGTCCCCATCCTCTTGCCCCCCTAAAGGGGCCTTTTAGCTACTGATCAGGTCCCCTCTCAAGTCTTCTCCAAGCTATGAGCCCCAGGGCTCTCAGCCTTTCCTGGCACAGAGATGCTCCACCGCCATCATCATCTTTGTAGCCCTCCTACCTGCATCTGAGCACTGTCATGGAGCACCGAAGCACATCAGACCCACCAGAATGAAGTCAGTCACTTCTCACTGATCCAGAGAGAGCATCTGGTGAATCTGGTTGCCCTCCTCAAGCCAAAGCACTCCAGCAAGGCAGCTTCCCCATGCAATGCACTACTGAGATGCCTCATTTTCCAAGCAGGGCACTGATGGTGGCACCACATCTATTCCAAGCACAGCTCCCAGTCCTGATATTTGCCAGTGATGTGCCACCACCAGGATGCAGTGGCTCCCCCTGCACCACCACAGCAAAGCACCCTGGAGGTAAAGCCTCCTCCCAGTGCCAAACCATCTGCAGCAGCTCAGCTAGGCTGGAGGAGCATTTACTCCTTTATTTCTGCAGCCAGGCAGAGACAGCCCTGTTTTCAAAAAAATATCTGTATCAATCAAGGGCTCATTTAAGTGAAGGGCTGAAAATTGGGATCGGCCTGAAAAGCACAACAAACCTGAGGCCATTAGTCAGAATATGGGTCTCAAGGGCACTCGAGGAAAAGGAGTAAGTGGACCCCAACACTCTTGAGGATCACATCTATCCCTGGAGAAGATTACGCTGTAATAAAATATACTCAGCAAATTCCCATGGTTAATCATCACTGTAAACTGAACGCTTCACTTGGCTGAAGGGAGAAGGCTTTTTTTTTTTCCTATATGCTCCCTTTTTATATACTAGAGAGAAATAATTAATCCTGCAAAGTGTTTCTCTTCTGGAAAGACTTGATTTTATTACAATGAAGGCTTCGGCCAGTCATCTTTTCTTTACCTACGTTCCAGCCTAAATTAGTCTTGTCCAGTGTCCATAAATAAATCAGCTTAGAAAAGCCAGTGGAAAGATAACTGTGCCAGCAACCTCCAGTGGATGGTGATACTGTTCTCACCGCCAGCTTCGCTCGCGGCAAGAATTCTCCCGCGGCACAGAACAGCTTCAAAAAGCCAATTTCAAGGGATGATTTTCATTTTCTGTTCTTTTTTTTTTTAAATAGTATCTAGCAGGCCATTCAGAATGGATGCCCAATCTGCTTAGGAACTTAAGCTAATAGATTTTACAGGCACTATTGCTCCTTGATAGCAGAGAGGAATTTAAGATGTTAGAAGAAGAGCCTGGTGGCAGAAGGGCGAAGGATGGTGGTGGATGGTCACAGTAATGAGCTGCAATGCACAAAACCAAGATTTTGTGACCCTCAGCATACCCAGGCCCACATTCCCCCATCACGTTACACCTACTTATTCTGTTCTTATGGCTCCTATTAAAGTCTGTTAAACCATGAGCCAAAAACTATACTCCCAAAAGCTGGGTTCAAAGAGGAAAGGGAATGCTGAGAAAAGATTAAATGGGTTAGGTTCTAAATTAACTGGCCTGACGTTTAGACCTGTGTGCAAGCTGGATGGACCATCTGGATGAGCCTAAAAGCATCTTTAGGATCCAGGTCTTGGTGCTAACAAGTGCTTGTGCACTTCACCACTTCCCTCTGAAGATGACTGAAGATGCTCCAGAGAATATCAGGAGCACCTCAGTCACCAGAGCATGGGGTTTGAGAGCTCAGAGTCCTGCGGGCACCCTGCAAAAAGCCACTACCAGGAGACCTGAAACTAGAGAACGTGGACCCCACACGTGAGCCCACCAGTACCTGTCATCTGCCACCATGTCCTCATGTGAGGTAATGCAACGTCAGCCCTTCCCGTGCACACCTCTGCTCAAGCAACTGTGAGGTTCGTCAGCACTGCTGGGCTGGCACTACCCCCTGGTATAACCTCAACCTTCAGGAAACTGCTTGTCCCAAAAACCTATGCAGGTGGTAAACACCTGGCTCAGCTCTGAAGCTCTCATTTGGCTTCTTGCTTCTCTTTTGGAAGAACAAAGCAGCTGGATCTGGATCTGGCCCTGCGAGGAGCAACCGAGCTCCTGCAATAGGAGCACCCGTGCCCAAAAGGCACCCCCCTGACTGCACAGACATCAGTGGCCAATGCTCAGCCCTGTGAAGCTCCCTTTGTGTTATGCAACTGGCACTGGGGATGCTCAGGAAGGGGTTAACTCTGCTTGCAGCAATGTCCTGCCCTCCGGGTACCAGCAGCCAGTGAGTGTGGCTCCAGGTGACGTAATGTGTAAGGCTGGGTGGCTGCGCAGGCTGCACTCCCCATCCCTCCCACACACCCCTTCCCTCCTGTGCTGGAGTTGTGTCAGGGACCCAGGGATGCACCAGGGACCCAGGGATGCACCAGGGACCCCAGGAAGTCAGGGACTCTGTGGTGCATCAGGGACCCCGGGATGCGCCGGGGATCCCGGCATCCCCTGCCAGGTGGGGACCGGACCAGCCCAGCCCAGCGCAGCGCAGCGCGGCTCAGCTACACCCTCCCTCCCTTTAGCTGTTGCTTTTCCCAGGTAAATCCTCGACATTCAGAGTTATCCAGTGAAGCTCAGAAATTACCATTACCAAAACATCCCCAGCTACTGGGCAGGACACAGCCCCGGCACAGCCTCGCTGCATCATGCGCACATCTCAGCTGCAAAATTCCTTATGGCTCCAGGACCATTCAGGGTGTCACTGTTTGGGTCTGGAAACCACCCCCCACCCAGGACAACACCATTTCTGTGCAAAACATTAAGGATGGGGTAGGGTGGCAGTTGAAGATTTATAAAGGCAGGTTCTGGAAGTTTTACAGAAAGGCAGCTAAAGCTCCAAATTGCAATGAACAGGTGCGATAAGAAAATTGCTTCCTTTTCCCCTCTCCATCTAAAATCTCCTCCGGTAACAGCCTGTAACCAGACTGGGTCCTTCCAGGCCTCTGGAATAATGTAATCCTCCAAGGAGAAAGTGATTCACTCTTCTTTGATGTGATAAAAAGAGGAAAACAAGTGAACAGGAGGCACTAAACAGCCATCTTGTTAAACCCAGACAGCTTTTCCAATTTCGCTTCTGAGCAGTTTATCACCATATAAAAAGCCTGATACTCAGCAGACTAGATAAAGACCAGAGTGTTGATGGCCCTGTCTTTCTCACGTTTATGTTCCAGCCTAAATCTCACTGAGATTTAACTCAACAAATGAATTATTTAAGTCTCAACTCTGATTCAGTGCCTGGAAAATCATTTCGATGTAGACCAGAGAAGGGACCTGGCAAAGATAAGCTCAGGTGCTGCAGTGCTGAGAAGCTGCAGAGCAGCATCCACCTCATTCCTGAGGTGGAGGAGAGCACAGGCACCGTTTCACAGTGGGGTTTGTCTGCACAACCTCTGCACAGAAGAAAACCACGGCTGCAGGGAACAGCCAGAGACAGCCAGGCAGTGGTTTGCTGGTGGGCTGGTTGGAACAACAAAACGCAAATGTTTTGCTGGTTGACTAGACAAAAGCAGTGCCTGGGCTGAGAGCAAAATACACAGAACGATTGGAATGCTGTGCAAGGTTCTTCTGCATGTTCCTCTTCCCCTTTTCTCCGTGCTGTTCAGCCTTAATGGCAGCACCAAAGGCAGCAGGAGCGGGCTGACCCGCTGCTGGGAGGGTGCACAGCCCGCACTGCTCTCCTTGCTCCAAACCCACCAAAACACGGTGGTCCCCAACCCCAAGGGAGCTGCATAGGATGCTCAGGCAGCATCTGCTCCTCACAAACAACCCTGGCAGAACCAGCACCCATGGGTGCTGCTCTCCTCCTCCTCCTCCCAGAGCAACACTGACCTACCTGGTGGCCCTTCAGGGACCCATGTCACATGCCAACCTTCTCCAAGTAGGTCATTAGTATCCTGCTCATTTCCACTTAAGCAATATATATTTTGGAATTGCTATTAGGGGAGCCAGGAACACTTGAGTGCATGTTCTCTGGATAGAAAAAGATGAAAAGTGAGGCTCCTTCATGTAACCCAAGCCAAGCTACTAACCTTAAAGTACCTGGAATTAATTATCTCAGCCAGATAAGTTTTCCACTATTACTCCAGTAACAGAAACAGCTCCGCTCATATTTGTAACCACCAACTAATGGGGGGCTGTGGATGACAGCAGCAGCTCTTCACCTGCCAGGCTCCGAGCAGGGGCTGCGGGCTGAGTCCCTGCAGATCAGGAATTGGCCAAACCCCCCCTCCCAACTTTGCCACTAACAGAGACGAGCATCAGAAAGCTCTAAATCCAGGCGAAGGCAAAAGATGGTTAGTCCTGCGATGAACACGGTGCCATCACACAAGCCTCCTGATGGAAAAGCAACCCGATGAAAGCAAAGCTCTGAGGAATTTGGGAAGGCAGCAGCCAGCCTTTCTGAACGTGCTTTGAATCACTGCACTAATGCTGAGCCCAGAAACACAGGAGAATGGTTTTGACGCTGAGTCACTGGAAGCAGAGCACAGCCCATCCCACAAATCCAGGAGGGATCCGTCTGCCTCTCACACCAGCCCTGTACTGCTACGCAGCTACGCTTCTCTGGGTGCATTTTACAGATCTTCTTCAGACGCTGTAGAAAACCACCTACCAGCTCTTCTCCACATCACCAAGGTCCTGAGAATATAGTAAAACTCACTTTCCAGCAATGCAGACTAAACACCTAAATTCAGCGAGATTATCCCCAGAGGCACCAAGAACCAAACAGCTTGAAGGGCTGGAGTGTGGCCAGAGATGGGCAATGGGGCTGGGGAAGGGTTTATAGCACAAGTGACATGAGGAGCAGTTGAGGGACCTGGGCTTGTTGAGCCTGGAGAGAAGGAGGCTCAGGGGAGACCTTCTGGCTCTTGACAGCTCCTGACAGGAGGTT
>JAAGNO010001353.1:157899-207579 GCA_033439905.1 Ceryle rudis | reverse complement strand
TTTTTTTTTTTTTTTTTTTTTTTTTTTTTTTTTTTTTTCCTGGGGTGCTCTGTGGAACACAGAAAAACAATCTTCTGTGTTCAAAGTCTGGCTGATAAAGTTCAATATTTTCCACTGTTATAGTCATACTTCTTTCAGGAATACCTTTCTTAGGATCAAGTGGCAACAGGAAGCAGCACAGTTCACATCAATAGCTAATAGCTAATGTTACATCACTTTGTTTTCAGAGTCTGCAAAGATAAATGTTATTCATACACTTTTTCTCTGCAGTGTTATAGCTGCATTACAGTGGGAATGAAATTTCCCTTCTTTAGGTGCCAGAAAGTGTAGTGACTTTAAAGGTAAGAACTGCTGCAGAGAAACAAAGCTGAACAGTGCTGTCTGACTGAGCAGCTGACAAGAGATGAGCAAAAGCTGAACAGCCAGTGACTACCACTAGACAGGTCGAACAACAGTAATGAAATAAAGGGGAAACAAGCAGAAAACAAATTAGAGAATGAGCATTGCACAGGGGCAGAGGAATACCTCTAAAAATGTGTAACGGTATTGCAAAACTAGATGGAATACCTTTTTGAGCTCTGCATATTTAAAGCTCATATTTGATTTTGATTTGGTAAGATTTTGGTTGGTTTTTTTTTTTTTTTTTCTTAAGAGAGGATGAAGGCACAATGGATATGCCTTCCTAAATATCTCCTCTCCCTCCATGTTTTTGCATACTGACTGAAGCATATTTCAGTGGCGGAAGGTCATCAGCAGACACTTTAATGTCCATCTGTGCAGCCACTTCTCAGGGAAGGAAGAAGTTTGTGAAAATGGAAAAAAAAATGCAATTCCTTAAATTATATTTGTGTTTGAGTCCTATATATGGTTAGCTCACTTCATTAAATGGTTTTGAAGGGACTATGTA
Source organism: Ceryle rudis (assembly GCA_033439905.1). Taxonomy (NCBI): domain Eukaryota; kingdom Metazoa; phylum Chordata; class Aves; order Coraciiformes; family Cerylidae; genus Ceryle; species Ceryle rudis. Next base: position 206,672 of record JAAGNO010001353.1, on the reverse strand, counting down.
TGCATCTATTGTTCATTCACCTATTAAGAGTCTTATTTTTTCTCCCGTACAGACAGGTAGGTTTCATTATACACAGCATGTTCTAATATGTCCATCATCAAGTTGTCCATATAATGATCAAGAATAATTTGTGTGTGTGCTGTTTGCTGTTCTGTGGCAGCCCCTGTAGAGACTAAAACCAGAAGCACTCAGTAGCTGAGTTAGGAAGGGAAATAGCTGGACAAAGTGGGAAATACTGGAAAATGATCTGTTTTAAAGAGATTGTTTAATAGGTAATGCAAGGCAGCCTAATTATATAAATTCTGTATAATTTTTTAGGAATCTAAAACCTGGTTTGTATTCAGTGAGCAGGGGACAGAAAGAAAAGGGGAAGAGGCAGCACTTGATCAAGATGAGTGAGGTTAGATTTTCCTGAAGACAAATGCAGATGTTTGTTGCAGGCACTACTGCTTAATGTCAACACTCAAATGTTTACAGACATGAGTTACTGTTGTTGACAGCCATTTGAATGTCTAAGCTGCTAAAAGTGGTGCTGAGACACTCACTGTATTTACTCTGTTGTTATTCATTATGCATGGCTCTGAGGCCACATTATCAGGGCTGTACTTTTGACATGCTGTTGACTCAAGCCAAAGCTTTCTTGCTTGCTCTGACTCATAAAATCATAGAAAGAAACCTGTGATATTTGGGTAGCCAGGCTGTAGCAATGCCAGCAGTTGTGCTAGTCCATAGTGTCCCATACAAGAGAGCCCTTCGTTACTCACTAGGGTTAGAAGCATGGTGGACGATCTTCATACAACCCTACGTTAGGCTCTTTATATGTGCCATGTACAAGAAAAGCCAACTCATCCATGCTGCTTATATCAATTCTATCATGGAAACATTCCATGTCAGGTTGGATGGGACTCTGAACAACCTGCTCAAGTTGAAGATGTCCCTGTTCAGTGCAGGGGGGTTGAACTAGATGACCTTTAAATGTCTCTTCCAACCCAAACTATTCTCTGATTCTATGACTCTATGTCTAAATGGACCATTTTTCATCTAAATCCACAGGGTTTCCAATATTCCAAAAGGCTATAAATATTCAAGTAGGAGACATCTTTTACAAATGCTAAAACTTGGCAAATTGATCACGTAGCCAATGTTTGAGCATTTGGTCTTTCTAGAATGCTCTGCAAAGTCCTTCCCTGTGAACTGCACTTTGGCTTCTAAGAAATGTTGTAGAGAATTTTTCCTTTTGCCAAGGTTTTTCTTACCAAACCTACTCCCTGTAAGATAAGGTGACTGTTAGCATGATATTACTTATTTCTACTCTAAATATCTCTTTAAAATATTGTGACTGTATGAATAGTTATACATATGAATAGGAACAGAGCTGTATGGGTGGCCATGCGTGTGACAGAAATCTGATTGCTACCAGCATGTGTTGGGTATTTATTTTTGAAGCTATGAAGCTATGTCACACTAAAAAATTCAGAAAGGTAGAAGATATACTTTACCACAGGGTTTATTTTGCTAAACAAACACATTTAAAGCAACTCAAGGTGTACTTCAAAGGAATTTCTATATTTAAAATGAGTTGTTTTCTCAGGGGAGGAAAAGCCCCGTAATTTGCAGACTGATGAATTTTGTGACATGCATGCAAGTTACAGAAAGAGGTTTCAATGTCTCATTCCAAGTATCACTTAGTTCTGTACATCATTTAATCACTGGACAATACAGTTGCTTATTCATCACTTCTGGTTGGATGAGGCAGGAAACTGCTACCAGCTGCTGATGTTCTGCCTTTCTTTTGAAACTCACAGTGGTGAAAGAACAGCAAGAATACAAACTCCTTACAGTGGGAATTTTGGAGACTGGAAGGTGGTCTCTGCTCCTAAACTCTGTGGTTAGGAAATGAGGTTGTTTGAGTGAATATATTATTGCGGGCTGGTTCAAGAAAGGGATGTGGGTTACTGAAGTAAAGCCCACAAAAGAGACTTCTGTTTATGTGTTTCACAGATCAATTTTGTGATATCATTGCTGTACCATAGCATGCACACCTATTGTATGAAATAAACTCTTCAGGAGTTAGCACAAGCTGTATAAGCAAAAAGAAATCCCATCCCCTGTGTTCCCATCTTCCCCCTCTCCATGTCTACAATAGAAATGTTGTAGTCTTTGCTGCAATACATGCTAAACCTGACATAATCTCCCTGAATTGTCACAAGCTGCCCATAGGTAGATTGGGTAATTCATTACCCTCCTTTTACAGAAGAAATTATTATCATTAAATAGAGAATTAGTTTGCCTCTCATTCAGAAGAGTGAGGAAAGTAAAGCAGACAGGACACCTCTGTGTAAAAAGGAGCAGATGTGATCTGCCAGTACTGGTTGCTTTTAATCAAGTAGACACAAGGTCCTGATAGGAACAAGTCTAAAGCTGAATTTTTGCGGGGAAGAAATATTATTGCATTTCCTTGTCTGGACATATAATGCAATGAAACCAGAAATCAAAGTTGGATGTGTATATCGGCAAGGATTTCTTGTATTATAAGGGAACTGTGAAAGAGGATTCAAAAGTCAATTTTTCTTTCTCTCTCTTATCACAGGGGCTATAGAGAGACTCTATTTTTCTCCCTTGTCTAGTTCAACTGGGAGTCGATGTCTCTTTGCATCCTGGATGGCAGATTTGAAGTACAAGTCAGACTTGTGTCATCTTCCGAAGATCCAAGGCACTGTTCTCTTCATTAAGACAACTGCTCATTACAGGTTTCTTTAAACAGATGCTATTACACTGTTGTTGGTTTTTTTTTTGGTAATTTTCTTTAGTCTCCCACAAGACAGAAGAAATAATTAATATTCTAACAGAATCAATAAGGTTGGAAAAGTCCTCCAAGATCATCAAGTCCAACCATCTACATAACATTATCATGACCACAATGAACTGAACTATTTCAAAATATTGTTTATTTACCAGTAGTATAAACAGGTAATCTTGGTACAATCACCTGATGCAAGGCAGTGTGGTGAATTATTCCTTCGGACTGCCTAGAAAAGCCCAGCCTGAGATGTTAGCAGCATACAGGAAATCTTAAGAACATAGATATGTCAGGAGTTTTACATAATTATATATAGGATTTATAAGCATTTAGCTTAATCCCAGGAATTTTGAAGCTTAACTTGATTTAAGTGGTTCCAAGACCTTGCAAGGCATAAATTGCACTCAGAAACTCAAGCTGGTTTTTTTTTTCACAACCTTTTTACCCCTTTGAAATTGTCGTTAGAGCAGATCAAAACTTTTTGCATAAACCTCTCTTTCCTTTATCTTGCATAAACTTCAGCCACCCCTTTCCTGAAACAATCTTGTCTCTTCACACTAATAGTTGTAGCCCTCTGCGAGGGCAGAATTATCTACCTTTTCTCACCAAATCTCATTATTTTAACAGATAGAGCTGTGTTTAATTGCCTCCACAATAAGGACCCTTGCTAATTAAACAGTTTTTAAAGCATTTGGCTCAATCTTTGATAAAGATTGAGAGGGTCAGCAAATCTCTGGGAGGAGTCAGCACCAGCAACAGTACGGCTGTCTTCAGGTTTCTATTGAGACTTCTCCTTGTTGTTCCAGCATATTGATTTTATGAACATGCACGTGTGTGCAAAGTCAGTCTGCTCAACATTTGTCAAGGGGAGCACAATGATATAAAACTGCTTGAAAATTTAGGGGCAGGGGAAAAAAAAAAAAAAGATTTTTGTTGAAGAATGCCTACTGGTTGAACTCAAGGTGGTTTTGACATTTAGGTTCAGTGATCTTTCAAGAAATTAGAGGCAGGATTCCCAGGGAGTCCTGCATGGTCTGCTGTGAAGGCATCAAAGTACAAATTGACAGCTGTGTGGTAGGACTTAGCTGACAACCTGGGACTCACCACCCTGATGGTGGGGTCTGGTATGGGTGTCAGGGATATTCCATGGTCAGTGTCAGTTTTGCCGATCAGTGACGCCCAAAGTGCTTCTGACAGAGTTGATATAAAACCCAACTGAAACCTGGGTCTTTCTTGTATTTGCTCTGGCTCAGAGGCTAAAGACTTTCAGGCTCCTTCTTCAAAGAAAGCCAGAAAACTGTTATTTTTTATTAGGACAGACTTTCTAGCTCCAGGCAATGCTCTGGTCTACTTCAGAGTAGTAGTTGGGTGACTCTGGCAACTGCAAGAAGAACATGCTCTGCATGAATAAAAAAAAAAAGTCAAATATCTTGACACAATTTCCCCTACTATAAACCAGAAATCTTATTACCAACTTACACACTTCTGTCAATGCTTTGTGATCCTTGGATGAAAGACCCTGCTTATATTACATTACCTTTGTTCCATGCAGTATGTCAAGACCTGAGTTAGGCCCTGCACTGTGCTTCTTTAAACACTGTCAATTGCACGGTGTCTGGCACTGCTGAATTAATTTAGAATATGTACCTTTAAAACCACTGCCTCTGCATGTTCATAAAAAAACCCAACCAACCAACCAAAAAAACCCACAAACCCAAACAAAAAAATCAAACAAAGCATAAAATAAAAAGTACTCAGGAAAGAGCATTGGTAACAGAATTGACAAATACTTTTGGAAGTAATCCTAATCAAATTTTAGCTTTTTAATTTTCTGAGTGAAGAACTTTATGCAAGAAAAAACCCCCGAGAAGACTTATGGGTGATTATTGCACTGGCTTTTTTCATTCTCCCATGTGGGTTTAAGGAAAGCTTCATTTTTTGTATGATCTTTATTGAACCTGTAGAACAGAAAGCACTCTTTATAGGGAAGAAGTCTAATAAAATTATCATTTACTACCAGTATTTTTTCTGAAGACTTTTTCTTTTTCTTTTTTTTTTTTTTTTTTTTTAGGAAGCTTCTCCTGGAGCTGGAGCTCTTTTACCAACCAGTGTCCTCCCATTTGAGCTTCACAAGCTCATTTTTGCAGGGCTTGTCTAATACCTTTACTTTATAATACTTCTAAACTGATAAAGATTACTGCTTCAGTCTTAAAATCATAGCTTTCCAGTCTTTCACAATTTTAAGTATATCTCATCCTCAGGATGTCCTTGAGAAACAGTTAAATAATCTGGGTCTATCCTATGGATGGGAAAGAGCACACAAATGCACATGGACCAATTTTCAAGACTCATAATTTAGCACTTTTCATTGTACCTCCACAAGAAACATCACATAGAGCTTGGTTTGTCTCAGTGTGGTACATTGAGTTGCAACACCAGAAATTTATTCTGCTACCTGTCATAGGGTTATGTGGTGAGTGGCAGGGTCGAGATTTCTTTTACACTTTTATTCCCGAGAGTAATTGTTGTGGTCTTAATTCTAACCTATTATGTACAGCTGGACTTGATGTTCTTCAAGGCCTTTTCCAGCCTGCATTTTATGTAGACACACCTTAAGATGTGAGGAAAAGACCTAGCTCTTCAGAGGTTATAAGACACTTAACACCCACTGAATTATGTAACTGAAGTTAAGCACCCACAACCTTATGAGGATCAGGGTCTTCCTGGTTTAATCATGGTCCTTAAGGCCAAGCAGGGAACTGCTTCCACCACCTATATCTGAGGTTAATGCTGTTGGCACTTGATCATACTAATGAGCTTTTTGTTCCAAGCTGTTTTGGCAGAGGAGTCTATAGATGATAGGGTTTATGTGCTTTTTTTTCAGATTTGGCTGAAATGGTTCTTGCTGGAACTGAAAGCATCTCTAGAAATGTCTGATACCCTGGCCACCTGTAAAGGAAAGCTTGTGCATTCTTCCCAGCATCAGACTAGGGCTGGTCTGGTAGCACTGGTATGGAGCAGAATGTTTGATCAGAACACTTCTGTAATTAGATTCAGAATAGACAGTCGAGAGAGTAGAAAAACCTGCACACACAATTTTGCTGGGTCCACCCTCAAAATGTACTTTTATGATATAGTAGCAGAGCAAAGAATAGAGTCTAAAATCAAAAAACCCCACAAAACTTATTGTCTTTGATTTTTTGTTAACTTCAAACTCAGTTTTTCCAAGTCTTTTTTTTCCTTCCAAAGCCATTCTGCACATTTCTTCTATTGGAGTAAAACAAAGCATATGAAACATTACTAAAAAAAGCATGACAAACATTTCCTTTAAAAAAAATGCTTCCTTCTTCTTACTATAATAATTTATCCACATGACTTGGATTTGGCAAGACTGCCAGAGGAATGACCTTGTTCAGTACTTCAATTTATGTTTTCATCTTCAAGAATTTTGATGGCTTATGAGCAAGCAAATGTAAAATACAAGAACACATCTTAAAGCGAATGTATTTCTTTTACAAATAAATAGAAAAACACAGCCTCTTATACCACAGAAGCCCTAAACTGTAAGAGTGTAATAAAATCAAACCTGAAATTTCCAGTTTTATGTTATATTTTTTTCTCTTGTCAGAGGGAAACTTAATAAGCACTACCTTTGGTAGCAGGCATCTAAAAGAAAAGTAAATGAAAGGGAAAACAAGTTAGGGGTTGGATTTTTTGTGTTTTTTGGTTGTTTGGAGGGTTTTTTTGTGCCATTGTGAAGACTTTCATTATTGACTTTATTTTATTGAGGGCAAAAAGTTTTTCAGTACAGCTGCAGAAAAGTGCCCCTTATACACGCTCTTAAAGTACGGTTCGGTGCGTTCAAAGCCTGAGCACAGGAAGCTAAAGAGACTATAACAGGCCTTCTACAGAACTTGTGTTCAGAAATACTTTGTAAGGGATTATAGGAAACAAGAAGTGGATGTACTGAGTTAGATCTTACTGTTTCTGTGCTGCCTATTTTTCTTGAAAACATGTCTATTTCTTGGGGAAATGTCCAATATAATGTGAGAACATGTTAAAGGCACTACCCAGAAAATCAAGTTTTGGGTGAAAGTCAAGACTTGGTTAACTGCCGTGACTTTATGCCTAACTCCAAGCAAGGTGAAGAGGCCCTTGACACACACACTTTTGCACCTTTCTGAATGGGGACGTATATTACATATAAACATATATATATATGTACAATAGATGCCTTCCATAATAAGTTTTCTGTTACAAGATGTACAATAAGTATTTGGAATAATGTGATAAAGAGCATTTATATGTGACAAGACAGATTTTATGTATTGAGAAATGCAGTGTCTCTGAATATTTTTAAAAGGGGGAAAATATTTCCTCTTCCCTTAAATGTTATTTTATGGAAATGGTAAGAATGAAGCACATTTAACTTTTATGGACAATCCCAGCCTCAGGACCTCTCCCTTCCCAGTACCCCCCTATTGTAGCCAAAGTATTGCATATTTTCTGGCTTTGTTTTTGTTAAACATAAGATGATATTTTTTTTGCTGTGAAAGCCAACACTTAAATTTTGTCTTGTGCTACTTTCAGCAGAAATTTGGGATGATTAGCATACCTCCAGAGGAACAGATCTTTTTGTCACTAATTATGATTTTCTTCCTAGCAACTCTGTGGCAGAATCATAAATGATAGGATCGTTTTAGCATAGTATATGGGGTGTTTGTTTAATTCTTTAAGCTAAAATGTGATTATATTTCACACAAATATAATATATTGGCCCATAGGGGGCATTGGCAAATGAAATTCTAGTTTATATAATTCTGCATAGAAGGCTAGGCAATTTGTCAGAAAAGATAAGACAGTGGGGGCAGCAGAAATTGAAACAATAAACTAACAGGACATCAAAGCCATGCTGCAGAGTTTCTGAGTCTCTTTTCCAAGCTACATGGAAGAATGAAAGCTGAGTGGTCAGGAAAATGCATGAACAGAAAAAGGAGGAATATTTGGAGCAAATCATTATGGTATTAAATAAGGTGGTCAATAAAGAAGCCAGAAGCATTTGAAGGATTTTCAACTTTTAGGTATGTGTAACAACATTGCCTGGGGTAGATGGAGAGGAATTGATCTGGGCTCTGTATTTTAGTGTGTAGCAGAATGTAATATAACTGCTTCAACAGGCATCACGCTTCCTTTGACCAGCAATATTTCACCGTTGATTAAGCAATATGTCTTTCCACTGAGAGGCAAAGCTTGAGTCCTGACTTCCTTTTAGTTAATGCCAGCAGTTCTTGGGAAGAGTGGCTTTCATACGCTGCCAGCTCCAGTGTGTGAACTCATCTTCCACTCATCTAAGAGTTTCCATCTCTTTCAGTTCTCTAAAGGCATTTTTAAGATGCTGGTAGGTATAATGTTGCAGAAATACCCGTTGCTCTGCCAGGACTGAGGTTAATTTGTGTTTCAACAACATCACACCACAGTGATAGTTCTGAGGAACTAATAAATCCCAACCTCTGTTTTTCTTTTCTTGCTTTGTATCATACCAGTAATGACTATGCTTCCCAGGATGGATCTGACAAGAGAGCTAGGGGAGATAGAGCTGTGGGATGGTGTGAAGCAATGAGCACACACTGTCATGCAGTAAGGGAGGTAACATCTGTCCCATGACAGCTGTTTCTGGTCCTGCGTCACCCACTAGATGAAATTATCCTTGCAAATATTTTATCAGATTTGTAAGAGATGTGATAATATAAGTGTGATGTCAATAGGGGATTTTTTTTTTTTATTTTATTTTCACAAGAATTTGTAAAACAGAGGTATGGAAGGTATTGCCTTAGCAGCATCTGAAGCTTGTTTTAAACATGAAGAAAACTAAAGAAAAAAAGAAAGACTTGATGCAGTGTTTTTAATCTGCCTGATAAACCCAATGACATTTACTATGTTGCTGAAGTTCCTGATGCAACCCAAATTAAGCATAGGATTTAATTAAGCATAGAATGAACAACCCCATGCACCAGTATAGGTTAGGGGTAGACCTGCTGGAAAGCAGCCCAGAGGAGAAAGATCTTGGAGTCCTGGTAGACAGTAAGTTAACCATGAGCCAGCAGTGTGACCTTGTGGCCAAGAAGGCCAATAGTATCCTGGGGTGCTTTAGGAAGAGTGTGACCAAGGGAGGAAGAGAAGAGTGTGGATCAAGGGAGGTCATCCTCCCCATCTACTCTGCCCTAGTGAGGCCATATCTGGAATACTGTGTTCAGTTCTGGGCTCCCCAGTTCAAGAGAGAGGGAACTATTGGAGAGGTCAATGAAGATGACTGGGGCACTGGAACATCTCTCTTAGGAGGAAAGGTTGAGAGAGCTAGGACTATTTAGCCTGGAGAAGAAAAGACTGAGAGGAGACCTTATCAGTGTCTATAAATATAAAGGGCAGCTGTAATGAGGATGGAGTCAGACTCTTTTCAGTGGTGCTCAGTGACAGGACTAGGGGCAATGGACACAAGCTGGAACACAGGAGGTTCCATCTAAATATGAGGAAAACCTTCTTTACTATGAGGGTGATGAAGCACTTGACCAGACTGCCCAGGAAGGTTATTTCGTTTCCTTCTCTAGAACGATTCAAAACCCACCTGGATGAGATCCTGTGTAATTTGCTCTAGGCAAACCTGCTTTGGTGGGGGTTGTACTAGATGGTCTCTAGAGGTCCGTTCCAACTCCAATGATTCTGTGGTTCTGTGATTCTGTTTTTTAAAAATCTATTGACATGCAAAAGGTTTCTAAACACATACATGTGTTCATATATGTTGAAAACCTCTTTCCTTGTTTTTCTTCCTACCAGACTAACATGAAATTAAAAGTCCAAAATTTCCTTCCCAAAATAGTCTTTGTCATGCTAGAAAGTGACCTCTAAAATTAGCGAATGTATTAAAGAGTATCTGACACATATGCATGTTAGAGCTCAGGAAAAGTGGCAGACTGCCACAGTGGGAAATTAATTCCTTGATATGACTTTGTTTTAAAATTCGGGCAGTCCTTAAACTCATTCCCCATATCTCCTAGTTATCCCACCTGATTGCATACTAAGGGATCTGGCTAGCTTTCCAGAGATGTTTATAGATGGCCTTTTAAGTGCAAATGATTTGATGCTGGAACTGTGTGTTTGTCATTCCTGGTAAAGTGGATGATGTAAGATTTCAGCCTAAAGATGATATTGCAATAGAAGACCATACATATAATAAATGATAATAATTAATCAGAACAGTCTGAACATGAAAAGTAGCACTGCACAGCTCCCCCAGGTGCCTCTTCCTGACATGAAGAGTTCACCTTGAGGATGAATTGGCAGTTCATTCTCCATGCCCATGCAATTTCCAGTCTCCCTGAGAGGCTCTATTAGCAGCAATTGTGTTTGTAATTTGTAGACATGTCAATCACCTAATTTCATATAGGCCACTGAACAATTATTAGAACTCAACAATTTGGGTTACAACTGACCTAGGCTGAATTTTAGCTGGTAATTTACATCTGAAAGACTCCATATGGTATTACAAAGTCCCTGAGCCTGCAGTTTCCAACTGTTTATTTAATTCAGGTATGCTTATTAGTTTTTACACACGGTCACACAGTCTACACAATTTATTTTGTAAATCTGAATGGATAAATGCCATTCATTTGGCATTACATATGGAAAGCAAAATTTGATAAATTAATTTGTTTGGGCCTAGGGCATTAATCAAAAATGTTGGTGATTTGTGTTCAGTTGCTTTCCTGTTTTGGTTGTTCCTTGTCTTCACAGCGGGAGCTTCAACTCTTAATCCTTGGAAATATTTCCTTGGATGCTTTTGTCTTCATTTTTTGCTGCGCTTCCCAGCCTGATTCTCTGTCCAGTCACACAGAGCTTGCTGCTGGAACTTGTGCTTTGGAGCCCTGGTGAATCCTAGGAGAAGAGTCCTGCTCTGCCAGCCATGCAGCAGTCGTGTGAGTTCACCCTTCCCATGGCCTGGACTATGTGCCCAGAGTGTGGGAGCTGCTTTCCAGCAATCATCCCCTGAATCACAATGAAGGTTGTCCCTGGACATGACAAACGTAGTAAGGTTCAGAGGTTCAATTTTGCTTGAGCAGATGCTGCACAGTTTAGATAATTGACTTAATCGCTTGTTCAAGGTTTAAATCCTGGGAGAATCACTGAAGTATTTGAACACCTGGGAGTGTGGTGAGTACTGCTGACTTCCTTAATGCATTTACCATCAATGAGTTTTCTAGGATTAACAACTTGGACTAAAAACTTGCATAATATCAGATTTTATGAAGAGTCCTTATTCTTGTCTAGTTAGATAAACCACAAGAGAGCAGCCTTTCTTAAGGTTTCTCAGTCCTTTTGGTTTTCAACGAGAGAGTATAGACAGGCACAAACAAATGAAATGAGGGTAAAACTTTCCATACGTATCAGAGATTTCAGCACTTGACAGTGGGAAGTTCACTTTGTTTTATTATTAGTCAGTGTTCAGTCTTGCGTGAGACGAAGTGTGTTCATCCCAGATCTAGAAAAGCTAATCAGCATGCTGGGAATTAAGTAAGAAAGTAAATGCTTTGCTGCTTTAGCCTGGGGGCTCCAGAGAGAAGGCTTTACAGAAGCGAGCCCCACAAGTACTCAGGAGGAGCTTTCCTCCATCCAACCGTGAAGAGTTCAGATAGCCCAGTTTAGTTCACAAGTGTAATTCTACTTTTAAGAACTGCAATGGGCTCTGCACTTCACTAACTTGCAGGACATAAACTTTCTCCTCCCTGACCTCTTTGACTATTCAGAAGCTTTGTAAATGTTGAAAAGACAACAAGCTCTATCAGAAGCTTTGTCCAAGCAGCCTGAACCAAATCCATGCAACATGGACAGCTGAAGTCAGTGAACTACTGGAAAGAAAGATCCCATTCTCATGCAAATATCTTCAGAAAGAAAGAACAGGAGAAATGAAATACACAGAAAATATGATGTATTACAGTAGTTTCTAAAAGGAACATTTTTCAGTTTTCTTGAGCTGTCAGCAGCTGTTTAAGTTTGTTCAGATGTGATGAGGTAAAATTAAATCCTTTCATATATGATTATTTTTATATTTTCAGGGTCTTTTTTTTTTCCCAGGTATTATCCAGTAACACACAAGATAATGCACTGTATCCAGGCAGAAACACGACAAAAAGATCAAACATTCCACTTCATCATCTTCTAATACTTTGATGCTACCATAGGCAAGATGAATAGAAGAGAAGAAGCAAAAGGCCACTTTAAAATAGGATCTAGGAAAGAAAAACATTATACACTGAGCTGCTATAAATTCCTGATGGTAAAGCTGAGAAAACCCAAAGTCCTAGAGATGTAGCAAACTGGTACTGCAAGTAACGATTTAAACTTGAGCAAAAAACCCTGCCTGTCCTGCCGCCCCCCTCCACTTGGAGAAACATAGTCCCTGATGTTCAACAATTAGTCTCAGGAGGAAGAGAAACGTGGAGGTGGACATATGAAATATCTACAATTATACAAGTATGATCTAAGTGTGAATGCAGTCATGGAAGTAGTGAGGTTCAAGCCTCATCTGCTTCATAAGAATATGAAAAAAAGAAGACGAAAAAGCCACAACTCAGTTAAGGTATGACAGAGATAACCTCAAGTGACCTTTTCATTTGTTTATATTCTGTCTCATGCATCTAGACTGTCATTTTTTTAAGAAGTGGATAATAAGCTTTCCTAATAATTTCCTTAGTATTTAATCAAAACAGTAAATGCTCATTTCTATCACACTCAGCATGTCCCTTGGGATAACGCATCTCTGCTGTTCCTTCCATCCATCTCCCTGCAATGTATGATTACTCTGCATCTTCTATTATTATTTATTCTAATATTTGAACTCAGTACTCCTTTATATGAAGAGGTGGATATGAATAAAATAAAACAATGAAGATTTCATACCACTTTCCCATTAGGCTTAGTTAAGTAATATAAGAAGCTTTAGGAGAAAACTCATTTTGTTAAATTACTCAGCCAGTTGGGACATTCAAGAAATTAAATCTTTTGGACAACCACTTCAGTTTTGAAAGGTTATCGTGATATATCAAAACTGTTCTTTGGCCTTAAGAGAACAGTGGTAGTGAGTGTGTGATGATTTCAGCAAGATATGGCAGGAGGCAAACAGTATTGAACCTTATCCTCAGTCACACGTAGGAAGTGTAAGAAGATCTGCATGTAAATGAGAGCAGTTTCATATGCTGTCTTAATATACCATAATATTCTTAGGTTGTTATTCCATGGATATTCTGACTTTTAATAAAACAAGCTTTTTGATAGCTGTCTGTTACTTCTTCCAAATGAAGTAAAACCATACAGAAGCAGTGTGTCTTGGATAGAAGAAACAGGAATTTGGTCCCCTTATTCTACTTATTTTTTTATCAAAGTCAATACAGTTTTTCTTCAAGTTGTTTTCAGAACTGACCAAAAGTTACTGTGGAGCAAGTGTGAAAATGTCCAGAAAAGAGCAAACTGCGGGGCCAGTTAGTTGCTTGCAGTCTTCAGTTTCCCCATGTCCCATAGGATGGTAATCATCTGGAAGGCAGAATGTATCAAATGAGCACAGTGCAACTTCCTACATTTTTTTTTTTTTTTAAGATCTTTCTTTCTTTCTTTCCTTGCACTAGTCCTAAGGAAGTTTGACCCATTAAGCTCTTTATATGTCAAGTTATTTTCTTCTTTTACATGAGAGATCCATAAGAAAAGGGGAAAGGTCAGGTGGGGGAGAGTTTGTCTCAGTTGCATAGCCTGCTACTACTGTTGTGGCAGGGAAGAAGGATATTAATGACATTAATTAATGGCAGAAAAGAAAGATTCTTCATGGGTCCTGGTACTAGAAAGAGTCCATGACCTAAACTCCTGAACTGTGGCTCTGCCAGTGAGCTGTTATTAGCCTTCTATATGTAATGCTTTTTTTTTCCTTAAATTCAAACCCGAAGTTTATAAGGAATTTCCAAAATGGCATGGTAATGACAAGGATAAAATACCCAGATGTTGAATCTTCTTGTGTACTGTTTTTTTAACTAAAAAAGAAATCAAGAAATTTATGATAGAAAGCTTCAATCCCAGCTGTATTTTCAGTTTTCATATTTGATAGATACAAACTGCAGGACAACGCTTGTGACAAACCTGTATTTTGATAAAACTTTCAAAGACATGACAAAAATACAGCCCTCTCTTTATAGCCTCCAGCAATACCATCTCCTGCTCTGATCTCTCTAGATTTTACATGCTCTTGTAGGCAGGTTGAGTGTTTGACTGTCAAACTCCAAGGAAACCCAAGATACTGCTAGTGACCGTGTTGTCTGCCGTGCAGTTACCACCATCTTTGTTCAACACTGAGCCTGTCACCTGATGTATCTCTAACGAGCACTGACTTCTGGAATAAAGCTCCAAGTCGAGACACTTAATCACCCAAGGCCTCATAAAGATCTCACATCAGGGAAAACACAGGTTTTAAGGTACTGTTAGTTTACATTCTTCCTGCAGCTATATTCAGAGGCAGAATGCTTGAATTCCTGTTTGAAGCTCTTCTCTTGTGCGGTCTGCTACATCATATTTAGTTTTCTGATTTAAGCAGCAGAATTTGGGAGAAAGGATTGCTTATAAAAACTGTTCAGTTCCTTCAAGTGTTTGAAATTACCTTCTGATTTAATATTTATAAAGCATTTTGAAATCTCTGTGAAAAGTACTATAGAGTGAACTTCAAGGGGCAGTTTCAGATATGCAAGGTCAGGCCATGGCAGAAAAGAGCTTAGGGATACAGCAAATTTCAGAGGACCTATCAAAATTAATAGACTTTGTCAATGGGAATCCTAGGGCAACCTGCAGATGAGGAAAATGATACAACAGAGCCTAAAAGAAGTGCAAGGGGTTTACAAAAGCATAGCTTCCTGTGGCATGCTTGGAGTCTTGTTGTTCCACAAGCATGAAACTCATTTGTGAATTACTTGTATAAAGTGAAATGGTAGAGTTGTCTGGATGGGGTTTTGGGTGGGTTTTTTTGAGCATAATGCTAAATAAAGATTATTAATGTAATTTTAACATCAAATAGACATCAATATTTTCAAACTAAAGAGCCAATAATTACAGTAATTTTTAATTCCCAAATCTCTGATTGACAATATCTTCAGATGCCTTCCCATAGCATTTTATAGCTGTAGCTATAGATTAGTGCTGCCACTGAACATTACAGTAAATATTGACTATTTATCTTTAAATGGCTGACTGTGTTATAGTTTTAATTCAAGCAGAAGTAAACAGGAATCTTTTCTGCAGTGGCTTTCTAAAAAAGAAATTAATATAGCATACAGATATATATTATATAAATAGTATAGTAGAGAGATTATTGAGTCCACTGTGGACTCTAGTGCTGTCAGTCTCACTTCTCAGGAAAGGGTGTCCACAAAAGCAAAAGCAATTAAGTCTTGCAGGCATGAATAGTCTTCGAAGAAGCAACAAAACATCCCTGAGGTGCAAGGAGAAAACAAGTGAGAACACATCGAAATACAGAGGGAAAGGAAGGGGAATCCACTACAGGTTTTAAGTCAGCAGAATTGTGCTGCTAATCTGAATTTGACACTGGCTGCATATTTTTGTGGTGCTTGGGACGGTGCCTATATGAGCTGACCAGCTCTGATAAACTCTGAGCTGGGTGTCTTGGGAGCCCTGTTTGTTAAGTGGGAACAGCAGAAGTTTGAGGATTGGCCCACCAGGACAGACATTGGTCATGTGGTAGTAAATGCACAATTCTGGCCCTCTCCATCTCAGAAAGTATGTAGCTGAAAACAGTCTGAGAAAATGCAGCAAGGATTATTAAAGACCAACATCCATGTGAGAAATGGTTAAATAAAGGTGGACTCTTCCATTTGAAAAAGAGATGAGCATGCTTGTGGATAAGCACATTCAGGGTGATAGGGAGTAGAACTTGTTGCATCTTTCCTTACAGGGAATCAGGGGAGGAAGGGGTCAAAAGAAGCTAACAAATACATGAGTTGAGGAGTCTGCAATGAGTAGTTTAGCTGTGGTTCTGCTTTCCAGAAAAGGTTTCAATTATTTAAGTTTACAGGGATCCCAGGGAAAGCTGGTGGTGAAGGTCATGGAAAATAAATCCTTAGGGTATTTCTAAATATATAGAAGCCATGTCTGTCTCAGGAATTACTTGAGTTGCAAAAAAGTTTGGAGGCTAGGGCGATACTTCAGGGAAAAGTATATGCTAACTGTTCTTATACTCCTGTCAGGTACTTTTGTTCTCTCTAAGAGATAGACACAGGGCTAAAAGGACCGGGTCAGACCAAAGATTACTCTTGTGTTCTGATGTGCAGGTGGGAAGAAGAAGTCATGCTTTAGGCTCTGCCTGGATTGTCCAGTCTTGTCAGGATGGTTTGAACACATAGAAGAAAATCATTTGGGTTGGAAAACCTTTAAGATCATTGAGTCCAATTGTTAACCCAGCACTGCCAAGTCCACCACTAAACCATGTCCCTCAGCACCACGTCTACACATATTTTAAATACCTCCAGGGTTGGTAACTCAGCTTGTTCTCTGGACAGCCTGTTCTGGGGCTTGACAACCCTTTTGGGGAAGAAATTCTTCCAAATGTCCAATCTAAACATCCCCTGGCACAACTAGAGGCCATTTCCTCTTGTTCTATCACTTGTTCCTTGGGAGAAGAGACTGACCCCACCTGGCTCCAACCTCCTTTCAGGGAGATGTGAAGGGAAGACAGTTAAGAACAACACAGGCAGTAAGAATCAGCTCTGGTGCAAAACAGCACTGAGGTACTGAATGATCAATAGCTATTGCATGCTACCAGAGAAAAAGGAGCAACAAAGAAAAAGGCTGCAGCGGAAAAACGGGCAGTTAAAAGCTGCATGAGACTTTAAACTCCCTGGAAATAGAAGAGTTTTAAATAGCACTTCACTCTGCCTTTGCTAGTAATGGATGTCAGCAAAAGGCAGAGATTCAGAAGGTAGTCTTCTTTCTAACAATAGCTAGCTCTGAAGCTCTTGATGTGTTTAATAGCTTCCACTTAACTCAGTAGAATAGACTGACTGCAAAACTACTAGAAATATTTGAAGATTCCTGCATTCTATAGGAACATTAAATCGATAAAAACTCTTTTTTTTTTTTTTTTTAAACAATATGGGAAAATACAAGCCTTGAGCATAGAACTGAGTCTGAAAAGCAAGTTTTGCAATCTGGAATAGTGGGAGGACAGGTTAAGGTATTATGAAATGAATATGCAAGCAATGACAGAGTACATGCAATGTACCCAAGGACCTAATGGTATGAGTTCAGGTAGGTTTGCATGGACAGCATGGGCAACATTTAAGCAAAAGATAAAAGGATTGCAATAAGGCATTCATTCATTTTAAGCTGAACTTTAGCAGGCAGTAAAATGGTGCTCCTAGACTCGTCCAGTCAGAACTGGCAGGAGAAAAGCACAGGTATGATTAAGCAAATACATCTCGGTGTTTATGGCATGTGCCTGTTTCTATTAAATGCATGTGTAAACTAGATAAGTAAGCAAATAATGTATTAGAAGACAAAATTTGAACGGTATCAGGAAAAATGAGTATGTTGCTATGTTAAAAGCATGCCCATCCAGGGACTCAAAGGTATGAGGCAACAGACACTGAGAATCTAAATAATCTGAAAGTGTTAGTAGAACAGGGCTAAAAGACAACAAAAATAATAACAAAATATAGTTCAGAATCCCTCCAAAGTGTGCACTGGTTTAGAGTAATACAACATCATCAAACCTGTTGACTATTTATTAAGAACTGTTAAATACCATTATGCTCAAATGCATAGGGAGACTTTGGCCTTTTCAAGAAAATATCTATATTCAGTTTTAAATGTCTTGTAATCCCTGTAATTGAAAAGTGATCAGTATTGGATGAAAGTGACCAAATGCAGTTTATTTCCCCCGCTAGAAAATGCCTGAACATGTTGTCCCAACAAGCATGGTTCTCTTATACAGCATTTGACAAAAATTTAATAAAGAGACTAGAAATACTTGTTGTCCATCCTGATCTGATAAAAATCTGAGACGATGTATGTACACCGAGTACCAGAGTCACTGTTACATGTGGGACCTTAAAGAAAATAATGAAAACTCTTATCAAGGTGTGCCTCACACAATATCATCTTTGAATCTCAGAATGCTTTCTTGAACCAGCCATTTTGCTGTTAGGTGTCTGCACAACCACCTTTGCCTCTATGGCAGGTATTAAACAGGGAATTTCCTGTGATTCTACTAATGTTTTAACAGAATTTCATTGACCCAAGTGAAAGAACAGGCTGTCTTGAAAATTAATACTTTCAGAAAATGTATTTCATATAATCAGAATGATTTCTAACTGTAAATGATATCGGAATAGTTTTTAGGAGTCATCCAAATTTAGCTTTGACAGGAGAATGGCTTATTCTCTTCAGAATTGGCAGGGAAGGGGTTATGATGCCAATGAAAGCTGTAGTTGTTACCTGAAAGTGTGACATGCCTCTTCCATGTCCTGTACAAGATATGGGGCTATTAGCCCTACAAAAGTAAGATTTGAATCTAGAAAAAGGTGGAACCCATTGTTTTTATAGAAGAGTACTTTTTACATTGTTTTTCTGGCCAAGAGCTGTAAGTCAGAGCAGGACTGGTGCCATATTTCTTGAACTGGTGTTGATAAAATGAAACAGTTTTTCTTTTCAAAGTAAAACCCTTTCTTAGAATTTCAGAATCCAGTCATTTATGTTTCCATTGAGAGGACCTTTGTCATGGGATAAAGGTTTAATCCCTGATACACTGTGCATTTTAATCAGTTTAAATCTTTGCCTGAGAACAGACATTTCACAATCAATGGATTTTAATAATCTTTGGGGAAAATTGCATTAAAGGCAAGCAGGAATACTTTTCTGGTTTCCCTCTTTGCTACTATTGGTTTTCTATTTTGTTATTAAGAATCTTAGCATGAAACCCAGATTTTTTTTTTTTTTTTCCCTAAAGCATTCATCTGCTCTTGATGATTTTTCCTTGTATGAAGTTCTAATCTTCTGTTTGTGACAACATAATCATTTCCACAGCAGCTAATTGCAGTATTTGTAACCACTGATTAGAACTACAGGTGGGGATGTGTAGTAAGGATCTAGTAATTTAAAAACAAGTGCCAGACAAGCCAAAATCCATGACAGAGAACAGACCTGTTTTCACAATTGTATTTCCAAAGCAATTATTTTATTTTATGTATATATACCACATATATTTATAAACAACCACAACAGTTGATGTAAGCATTCACTGCTGCTGAAGAACTTCGCTATTCAGAACCCTTTGGTGACTTGGTATCCCATGGCATGTTTTCCTTGTAGGAAGAGTGTTCAGGGTGATTAAAGTTGAATAATTTTGGGGGGTTTGGTTTGTTTGTTTTTTATTTCTTTCTGAAGCCACAGATAAAGAAAGAATCAGCAGACTAATGCTTCTGTCACTTTGAGGTCTCTTCCTGAATGATGGAGAAAATGGAGCAAAGCACAGAATTTTGTTTTATCAGCCAGTATATGTTTGCTTAGAGAGAGAGTGGGGAAGAAGGAAATATCAAATGGTTTTACTGGATCATTGAAGAAGTTACTGATTTATAATTTTCCCTGCAAGGGATACATGTGGTGACACTGTCCCAACACCAGTGTAGAAACCAGCTGTTGCTCACCTGCATTTCCCACTGCCTCACCCTCTGCACTGGTGCTTTTGAATCATCCTTTTGCACCCAGACAGCCAACCCTGAGCTGGATCAAGCAAAGCTGAGAGCAGAGCTCATCCCATTACCCAGGTTTTGGACATGTAGAAGTTGCTTTTCAAATTGTTCCTAAAGCAGCATTTTTAGCCCTTTTTTGATGTGTTTTATGCATCATAGCCTGAATTTTTTAATCAGCAATGGATGGGATAATTCAGAGGGAAAATGTTTCAGAGGCAGCAGATCAGTAGCTGGCATTTTAGCCCTGAGCATGAGGGTGGACTTTCCAGTACATCTGTGAAGCTCTTCCTCCCTGCAGTGTATTTTCTCCCTTCAGATTGCAGAAAGGCTGCTATACCAAGCAGGAAAGATTAAAAAGGGCTGTGACAGTCTATCCCCGAGTGGAAAATACAGTACAGGCATCAGAACAGTTAGACTTGGCTTAGATAAAGTAAAACTATGCTTTTACTCATTCTTTGTCTTGAACCTAACTCAACATATATTTCTTTGAAGACTAGAAATGCTTATTCAGACCTTTCTTGCAACTATCAGACACAGAGGAGTTTTAATACCAGGTTTTATTGAGTGGAAGAACAGAAAATTTATTATTAACTACTATGTTTTTTTTTCTGGCCTATCACTTTCAACTAGCAAATATTGGTCTGTGTTAAGGATTTGTTATTAAATAGAAGCTTGAAAATATGACCGGGTTCATAATAAAACAAAGTTGAAAATGACAAAGCAATTTTTCCTCCAACTTTTATTTAACTGGCCCTTACACCTATGAAAATCATCTTGAATTCAATAATATTGATTATATTACAAAACCCATTACAGTGACAGCTTGAAGCGAAGTGGCAGGTTATCAGACTTTGCTTCAGAGTACATTTGTCAGCACTGTAATTTGAGATACATATTTTTAACAATATCATTTTGAAGCTTCATTTGCCACAAGTTTGAAGATTGCAGTCATTGATGAAGTATGTATTCCATACAAGGGCATTATGGGGGGTTTGTAGTGCAAATAAACCAATTCCAGAGCCATAAATACAGAAATCTGGATATATACTGTAAATATTTTAATGGTAATATGCATGTACACATATATATGCATGTACAGATAAGTCCATGACCCATTTTTGTATTCATTTTCAGTGAATGTTCATCAAGTGCTTGCAATGATCAATTAAACCCAATCTTAATGTCAATTAGAGAATCTTTTGAAATTGCTTGAATTTATTTTTCCACTTATACGGACAAGAATTTTCTTCTAATAGGAGTGTGGACTTGTCTGATGGAAGAAATACTCTTCAAGGGAATGGAAAAAAGTGAATGTTTGCTATATAAAAGGAAGTAATTTGAAACTGTAATTGTGAAGCAACTGAAATTGCCTTTGCTCCATAATAGATGAAATCAACTGTGGGTAACCAAATGTAAGAGAAAAAAACCCCTCAAAACATTCAAAATTGCTGCAGACAAAGGCATGGACTAAGTGCTTCAGTATTTTTCTTTCTGCTTGTCAAAGAATGGTCATAAGTAGTATTGAGACTACTGTTCTGTCAGACTGTGGTAGTCCTCACAGAACAATAAATTAAGTGAAATAATTTGCTCAGGAAGATGGTAGCATAATCTTTTGTTGAAAATTGGGGAACTGCCTGACAGTTTTCTATCCTGACCACTGTGGGATGCCTGCCTGACTTCAGACACAGTGGTCTGCAAGTGCAGTGGACTTTCCAGCAAGTCTTTTCATGCTCTATTGCTGCCTGGTCTAACCCTACCTATTCCTTAGGTGCTCCAGAGGATCTCCCAGTGAGACAGTGAGTCCTCAGGGGTGCTTCTTTCTCCAGTTCCACCCTCTTTGTCCTGTCAAACAATGCTGGCTTTTAGAATCCAGGCTGTAGTTACTGTTATCCAATTATTTCTCCCTCATTTAGACCCTTTCTGAAAAAATGGCTGGTTTTTTCAGTTTTGATTTGGAAACCCCCACTCCTGAATCTTTGTATCTCCAAAACAATGGGGGTCTATTAGTTCACAGTGTGGTTACCTGAACACAAAGGTGATACCATATAATTGATGAGTCCCCAAATGAAACTGCTCCACCTGAAATCCCGACGGGATATCTCCTTTGTGATTCCCTGGTGAGTTTCAAAACTAATCAAGGACACACTGAGCATCTGCTGGTTGGCCTAGCAGTTATAGTGCTGTGTTTGTGGTCTTTATTTCTTCAGTCCACTGAGCTGCAACAGCCAGCTGCTGATGTGCACAAAACGTTTGTCCTTAAGCCTAAGCAGACTACTTTAGAGAGAAAGCAGTGAGAAGAACTTGTGCTTGCTGCTACAAGGATGAGATGTGTGTTACTCCCTTGTAAAATGCTAGTTCCATCAAGGATAAGAAGTACAGCATTTGTTCATCCAGCTTGGAAGAACTGAGGGTGCCAGTTCCTATAATCCTTCTGGCTGGTTGTCTCCCAGCAGCAACCTGTCTGTTCAGCCTCTTCTCAAGCAGAATCGCTGCCTCCCTCTTCTTTGGGCTCTGCTTCTTATGGAGAGGAGGGAAGAGATATGTACAGTGCAGGTGACCTGCTGCATGCTGGAATAACAGGAGTCCATGACCACACAGACAGGTAAAACTGAGAGCAATCCATGTGCTGAATTGTCCATGCCTGAATGCTTCTGAGGCAATGTTTGAATGTGATACTGAAGATGCAATTTTTCACAGGCAATTCAAATAAAAGAGAAAGTTCAACTTTCAAATTGCTTGCAGTGAAAAACTTAACAAGCTAAGTCCTCAAAAGTCAGTGATAAATACAGAAAAGTCTGTCAAAATACAACATGGGGCTTAAGTTGTGCCAGGAGAGGCTTAGTTTGGATATTAGGAAAAAATTATTTACTGAGAGAGTGGTTGGGCAATGGAACAGGCTGCCCAGGGAGGTGGTGGAATCACCATCCCTGGAGGTGTTCAAAAAATGTCTAGATGTGGCACTTCAGGCCATGGTTTAGTGGTCCTGATAATATTTAGTAGATGGTCAGACTTGATGATCTTGAAGGTCGTTTCCAACCTTAATGATTCTATGAACATAGTCTGTGTTTAGTTCTGTGTTCTTACCTCCATTTGACTTACGTGATTTCACCAGATTGAACAGTCACTGCTTAACTGTCTGCTGCAATATCAGGGTTACTATAAATTGGTATTTCCTATGCTCTAAAATACAGTGTTGGGAGATGTACAGTTTGCTATCAGCTTAAATAATAGTTGATCGATTTACGTCCCTAGTTTAATCAGGCTGCTTGCTAAATGCTTCTAGGTATTAGAAGTACATTTTGTCATCCTCCCCCCCGCCAATAATAAAAAAAAAATCTTAATATATGTGTCCAGTTATATTTTACTTTAAAAAAAATGCAGTTATTTCTCCCATTCCTCCAAATGGTCTATGAATAGACAGTTTTAATTTATTGGACAGATTATTATTGGGCTGATTTAATTTGACTACATGCAGATAAAACATCAAGGCAGAGAAGGAAAAAATTGGGCAGATATAAAAGCATCTAGACTAGGATTAATCAGCTGTTCAGAATACTCTTGAGACACTCCATCATAGTAGACATTCCATTCAGCTCGTAAAAGCCATACTCTCATTATGATGAGAGTTGAGCAGATTATTGACAACAATTTTTTTAAACTAATTAATTTAGTCTCTTTGTATCAACAATTGCCTGTGGAAAAATTCTTTTATTTATGTGCCTGATTTTACTCAGAAGGGGTTTTTTCACCCTCTTTGCCTGCTTTCCTAGAATGATTATACTGTGAGGAAAAGACTGTGAATATTTTACAACTGAGATTTCAAGTTGGACCTGTATTATTAGTTATAGTTTTTTATATAAAAAATCTAAGAAAACTTTTAGTTTCCTTTGTGAAAAGATTTATGACTGGGGGGCCTGAAGAACAGAAAGTGTATTTCAGATTGTTAGCATCTGCCTGGACCATGAGGATTTTATGTTACATGTCATTTCGCAAACCAGTAAGCTAATGCAGTATTTTTATGGCTGGGTTTTGGGCTTCAGACTTATTTTCTTCTTATCACCTGCATTATCTACTTGTGAAGGGGAAGTCAAAGCTCAGCTCTTCTAATAACCCCATTCTAGGCTTCCTCACCAGGGTGGTGTGGCAAACAGTATGTACAGTTTATGACAACTGTGGTGTGAGTATTTGAATGTGTAACTTAAAAAATTATTTTCAGCTTGAAGCAGAAGCCTTGCAGATTTTCTTGGCAACCAGAAAAGGAATAAACAGCATGGGAGAAAATGGTTTTTGAAATTTGAGCCAATGTTAGAACATATCATATGGTATTCATTCTCCTGTACTCGAAAAATTAAGTAAGAAACTAAAGAGAAAAAATGGATAAAAAAAAATTAAAAAATTGTTTCCACTCAAAAAGACAGTCCTGTTCCTTTTTTTTATTTTTTCCTCAGAAATCTTGCTGATAGGAAATGAGCCCATCCTTTCTATCTCTTCTCATTTCCAGTTTTAATCAGAGTTCTGCATCCTTGTTTGATTTCTTCTGGAACTGCTACTTGTTACAGAGTGTTTCACTTCCTACCCTACCTCAAAAAGTATGTATACTTTTCTTTTGAATGTGCCTAATATAATTTCAAGTGTGTTTGCATTTCGCTCTGCTTCCTTTCAGCATATTTGCAATGTGCTCTGGTTTGCTATGTGGGCTTTCAAATATGTTTGTCCAACTGATTATGTGATATAGACCTTTATTTTTCCTCTTAATTACTGTCATTTCTTTGTGTGCCTGTGTGTGCTTGTGTATGAAATGGTGCTTTAAAGCAGTTTAATATCTGTTCATTTACAAACACTGGAGAGAGCTTCTGTGTGCAATGTGAGAAAATCTGAGGGAGAGAGAGGAAGAAATACAGCTAAAGAAGTGGGGATAAATAAAAGTGAAAGATTCCTTGAGCTTCAGAATTTTGAGGCTGGAAACAAATTGCAGCTGTGTGCACGCATACATCTGGGGGCAGATTTTCTTCTCTAGCCTGGTTCATTTTAAGTGCTAAGGGCAAACTAGTGGAAAAGGAAGAAAATTACAAATATTTGTTGTCAACATTGCAGCAAAGGAAGACAGAAAGAGGACAACAACAAGAGAAGGACCCAGGAAGAAGATGGTTGTGTACAAAAGTGTGTATTTTACAGTGGACACAGATATGTAAGTGTCATATTAAAAAAAATAACCTTGAATTATAAAGCTGGCAGGGAACAAAGTTGGTAAGCATTATGAAATGAAGAACCTACTCCTTTCATTTATATTTAACTGAAAAAGAAGAGGAAGGATTTCACTGAGCGAACTTTTTCATTTCTCCAGAAGATGTTGTTTTATCTGGGGTTGTGATAGAAGTTACATTTTATATTCCCTTTATATTTTGGCAGGGAGCTGACACTTTGTTATTTACATGCATTATGTGGTTATGTTTCATTACACAGTATAATAATATGACACAGCTAAATGACAAAGTCCCTGGTGAACATTTTAAGCGGTATGCATCCCAGGACTGCAGTAAACACGCTAAATTACAAATTCATGGACTGGTGAATATGGCCATTCAGCGATATAGGAATGGTTCATCTTAATAGGCAGTAAGTTCTGCTGAAAGGGCATGGGGAATAGGACAGTGACTTATTTATTTATTTACTTAAGGGCTGAGGATAGAAGCCCTCAAGAAAAAAGTACACAAATTTAGTTAAAGCACAAGGCAGAGGAAGTCTGTAGTTGTAAAGAGTCATCCAGACAGAGTGGGAAAAATCCTACAGACTTTAATGATGGTTCCACCAGTATCTTGTACAGTTACTAAAGAAACGGTTAAGTGCACTCACAGGTTAATTGCAAATTAAAGGCAGGGCTTAGTGATGAAATACTAAGATTTCTTTAGAAACTGATTACTCCAAGACCTCAGTCAATTAAAAATAACAGCCCCGGGGGCTACACATGAATTTCGAACTTGATCCTTCTGCCTCCACCTATTATCCTCTTTGTCATCTTTCCATGCTTCTAATATTTGCATGATGTCACACCATTTTCATCTTTGGCATAAGATAAGTCACTTTTATTCCTGACATATACTACGAACTGTAAAATAATTCTGGGGTTGATGAAACAATAAGATGAACCAAAAAGCATTATGTACCTTTTTTTTTTTAAATTATTATAATTTTGTATTAAACAGAAGGCAAAAGGAGCAGCAGGGAAAAAAATTATCAGAGAAGAAAACAAGAACAACAAATAATTCCTAAGCCTTTTATTTAAAATACAATGTTTTAAGGGTTCTAGTTATTATCCATGTGAAGTTACTTTTGATTGTAGATTATTATTCTATAAGAATAATATTTAATATCCACCTTTCCCACAACAGTGAGTTTTGGTTCTGTTTTTCTATACAGGGTGTATTTTTTTAATTCCCTACTAGATACTGAATGCATCCTTAATAGCCAAGGGTCATACAAATGATCTGTCGGTCCCTCACTCTGCCAGAAGTTCAAGCTGGCGAGCCCCTTCCACTACAATGATCCCAACCAATACAAGCATGTCCTCAGGCTAACAGCTTCATGACTCACAGTTGAAAGAAAAGGAGCACAAATTATTCTAGAACATCACAATGAAGGTAATGGAGTGCAGGCTGTGGAAAACAGCAAAATAAAACTGGTAAGAAGACTTTCTTCAGAAACATGAATCAAGGAAAGCTTTGTTTTACATTAATTTTTTGGGGTTATATAAAGAAAGAAGACTGCAGAGCTGCAACCATATGTGTTTAGACAAAAATAACTTAATTACTGTAGATTAACTGAGAGCTGGCTCAGGACTTTAAATAAAAGTTATGAAAACACCATAGTAACAGGAGGGTGTATGCAGGAAAGGACAATATATCTTCAGGATCAGAGAAGTTATATTCTGCTTGCAGAATGGATTACCAGGACAGGAATGGTCTGGATCCAAGTGTATGATAGAGAACTTATAAAGTATGTGATAAAGAAATGGATAAAAACATCCAAAACTGTGTGAAAAGAGACAGGTCAGGAAATGTTTGTATGCATACCAGATTCTCTTAAAGAGGCACATCATTAATCATGAAGACTTCAATTACCATGGCATAGATAAGAATAAAAATCGTGAAATGACTATGGAAAGTTATTTCAGCAGGTAGAAGAGAGCTATTTCCTTTTAAATCTGCTGAGCGATCAAGAAGGTCAGACACGTCTGTGCATGTATCCACAGGAAAATAAGATATATGTGATAAATGAGATAAAAGTTGGTGAAGATTTGATTTTTGTGATTGTAGAGCAACAGCATCAATTTGTAGGCACTCGAGAATATTTATAAAGACAGAAGGACAAAAATATTGGACTTTAAAAAGGCAGAGTATGATGAATATGAAATACATGGAGAGTAGTGTGCAGGATATTAAAAAACGTGCTAAGTGCATGTTGCAGAAAGAGAAGCTACTTATGAAAAAAGGAGAAAAGATAAAATTTCCTTCATTTTCACCATTGTATAACAACATTAAACAATACTTGGAAAGATTCCCACATGGCATAGAAATAAGTCCATTTCTTTGGCCCATTTACCCAGCTAGAGATGGTAAGGTATTTAAGGTAAGATTAAGGTAAGAAGAATATCAGAGAAAAAAGCAGATTTAAAAGTCAAATATGTTGCACAGAGAGGATTATACTAAAAAACCAAAAGTGGTAGAAGGAAGAAATGAGAATAGCTACGACATAATATACATATCTCTAAAGCAATTTGAGGCACAGAGAAATCTTTTATTTCCATGAACATACAAAACACAAGTTTTTTTCTGCTTATGATTCCTGCTGGTTTTATATGTAATTCCACAACTAGTTAAAAAGTTCCGATGATAGTAGGCTACAGGTAGAACATTTAAAGAAATGTCTTCATGTAAAGTATATTAGACAGAAAAGGCTGCTGTTAGTTTTTATGTCCTATGTGTCTGCTGACTAAAACAAAAACCTGGTTGAAGTGAATGAAGTGTATCTTACAGTTCACAAATAAGAACAGTAGGAGGTCTTTAAGCTATTTAAAGAATTTCATGGATGTTAAGAGCCATTCTTTGTGAATCATGCTGTCTTTATGAACACTGAAATTAATTTTTTTTAGAGGTTGACAAGTTGAAAAAATCTATCATGAAAAACAGTGTAATAACCCTTTTGTGTTATTCTGTAGAAAAGCTAAGAAAATACTTCCAGTGTAGAGGTACAAGGAAATTATAATAGTAAGTAGAGGGCACACTTCAGAGAAAACTGGAATGATAATACTGCTTTCTTCCTTACTTGGAGCAGGGCTCATGGAGACCAAGGAGGACAGCAGAGTGGGAGAGGAGTTATCTTCTGTGGAGGGCAGGGAAGTCTACTGAACAGACCTTTTGGACACTGAGAAGTAGTTGAGTTTCAGTTGAGGCTTTCAACAGGGTGAGTCTCCGTGTCATATACTGTTTTCTTTTCCACTGTCCCCATTATGTTATTTCACAATTTTATTATTTTCATAAATTGCCCTTCTGGCAAAATAATTTATTATAAGCTGTACTAGATAAATAGGTATAACGTTCAAAAATGCCATGAATCAGGAGTCTAAAAAATCCCTTTGAGAAATGGAGCTAGAGTCTGAAATGCCAAAATATATTCCCCTTCAGCACTGGAAATCCTAAAACACTTACATGGTCACTGCCTGCTTGTAAAAGCAGGGAGCATGTACCTGTGCACACTAAACCTTCTGTCTCGCATGACCTGAACAGAGGGCCTTGACTGGAGAGCATCCCAGCATTCTCGGTTCCCTTCCCAAGCAATAAAACCACAGCCAAAGTGAAATGCAGCTGGTGCCCACCTGGGTTGCACCCTTGCAGGGATTGTGATGGGGCTGGGATGGACAGTCTGGCACCTATAGTACAGACACCAATTCCTACTTGCTTAAGGAAAACTGAGAGCTTCTGTTTCTGAAGGCAGAAATTAATTTATTTCTATTTCATGCTTTCTACTTTTTATCTTATGCAAATATGCTTGCATATTAAAACACATTTTTACAAATATTTCAGGAGAGCATATGGGTAAAAACTTTATATTGGGTGCAGATGCCCAGGCTCTAGCAGCAATGGGCTGCAGGGTCATCTCTTTGAGGAGCAGCCAGGGCTGTCCCATGCTGGGCACAGTTGGTCCCAGATGGCTCCAGCAGACCCATCACAGAGCACAGCTGAACCCTTCAGCCAAGATAGTGTCTCCTCTGTGAAAAAGGTATTTTAGAAAGGGCAAAAACTGCCACATAGGCAGAGGGGAGTGGTGAAAACCAGTGAAAAACAGCAGCATGAACACCAAGGTGAGAAACAGCAGGAGCAGGTGCTCCAGATGCCACAGCAGATATCCACACTGCAGCCCATGGAAAAGGACCATGCTGGACAAGATGGATGTTTCCTGAAGGAGCTGCAGCCTGTGGAGAGGCCACGCTGGAGCGGGGAAACGTGAGAAGGAGGAAGCAGCAGAGAGAGCAGACACCATCACATACTGACCATAGCATCTCCCAGATCCCATCCTCCCTGTGCTACTAGGAGCAGGAGAAGGATATGGGAGTGAAGGAGTGACCTTGAGCCTGGGAGAGTTGTTCTAATATGTTGTTTTAACATTTGTCTTTATTTCTCACTATCTGCATCTGCTTTAATTGAAAAGAAATTAATTTTCCCTGTC
Organism: Ceryle rudis; assembly: GCA_033439905.1. Classification (NCBI taxonomy): domain Eukaryota; kingdom Metazoa; phylum Chordata; class Aves; order Coraciiformes; family Cerylidae; genus Ceryle; species Ceryle rudis. The sequence continues at coordinate 177,362 of JAAGNO010001353.1, read as the reverse complement.
AAGTCTATTTTTCTCACAGTAGTAACTGGTAAGTGCTTTCCCTGTCTTTATGTTGACCCACAAGCTTTTTTGGTGTTTAATTTTCCCTCCTTTTTATTTTTTTTTTCTCCCTTTCTTCTGCTGTGGAAAGGGAGTAAGTGAGCAGCTGGGTGGGAGCTAGGCTGTTAGCCAAGGCTAACACCATGAATTTAAAACCTTAAGGAGAAAATGGAAGCTAAAAGTCATAATGAGAGAGAAATAGTAACTAGTTCATTCACACAGAAATCAGTTACAGAATTTCCCATACAAACACGGGGCTTTCCAGATCTGCTCTGATCTACTGGGAAACTGGTCATTCTCCTACCAAGATCTGCAAATTGGGAGAAGGGGCAGGAGAGGTCTCCTACCCTTCCATCAATGACTCCTTCCTACTTCCAGGATGAAGCAACGTGGAGGCAACAGGTCCTGTTCCTTTTCCTTGGACACCTTCTACATGTGATGATCACTTTTTGCTTCTGTTCAACACCTTAAAATGGCAAATTCTATGTAAATGTGCTGTGACTTGTGGCAGAGAAACATATAAACATTCAAATATAGAATTCCTATCTTACTTGGTTTGACTGTGTTCTCCATTTCTAGTCTCTGATAATCTTTCACATGAGAGCTTCAAGTTCATAAAAAACAAAAATGTCGAAGTAAGACCCTGAAAATTTCCACTCATTATAACCTGTCACAATAAAGATAATGCAGTGACAGAGCAAGAAAGGTCTACAAGAGAAAGGTTTTAAGTCCTATACACTAAAAGAACAGAATAGGGTATCCACAAACATTCGTAATCAGATAATATCCTTAAAAGAAAGGGTTTTTGAAAACTTTTTAATCTGGCAATCCACCCAGTGTCATAATGGAGTGTCATAGAAAAGTGGTTGAATTAAGCTTGCCTTTAGAATGGAGTGTGATGGAAGAGAGTAGATATATGCTATATATAGAAAAAAAAGCCTCAGGCAGAGAGCAAAGCTGTATGAAGAAAAAGCTGGGCGTACACTCAAGCACACACATGCAGTACAATATTCCTACATCTGTGTTTACTTTAAAGAGGTATTTTTCTGAAAAATAAATTATAGCATTATGTGAAAAGCCTACAAGGGAATCAGATAGATGAACAGTGTTGCAGAATTCTGTCTCCTGTACAAAGGGAAACTATACATCATAGTTACTGTCACTGTTGACTGTTATAAGGAATCAAGAGCAAGGGAAACTGCTGGGCTTAAAAAAGAGTAATAACAACTGTCTTAGTGGCACTTCAGCTTGTAAGCAGCTGTGAGGTTAGGTTGGTGGACAGAAAGAGAGCTAGCATATCATCCATAAATCACAGAGCCTAAGCAAAGATACAGTTCCTTGGCTTTTCAGCCAATCAGGAAATCAACCTGAATTTTCAGTAGTACAAAGGAGACATATTGCACAAGGGCAGTCACAGAATCCCAAGTTTCTACAAGACAGATTGATAAAGCATCTTCAACTTCAAAGTGACAGTTTGTACTTAAAATAGGGAACTCGTAAGCTCTGTTCAAATATCTGTGCCATTGCATATGTTAACCAGGTTAAACACCTTTTGCACATTTTGGAGTTTGAAACATTATACACTCATCAAATTACCCTTTTCTGGAATGCCATTGAATATGGTAGGAGAAGAGACCAGGATGCAGATCAGGTTGTACATTTCTATTGGTCTTTCTTACAGGCCCTTAGTACATATGGACAGAAATAATTATGAGGGTACAAACTCAAAATACATGTAGAACCTGTGATGCAATAGGCTCTTTCAACATGTGGTTCAAGTTTTAACTTAACAGGAGAGAATTTTAAGCAAGCAGATGCTTAAAGGAACTCCCCAGTAGCTATCAGGACACTACATTTATTGCACTTAAGTGTTCTAAATCAATTGAAAATGACAGATATTAAACATGATAAAAACCACCCACAAAACAGGTCAGCAAAATGCAATTCTATTTTTGAAAAAGGTTGTCCATCAAATCCAGAGCTTGGAGAAATTCTGTTCTGTCCAGCTCCCTGTAAACACAGGGACTGCAACCCTCAGAACACTGTCAGTTTTTGTATTTCAAAATATAGTGTTCTACCTCATGTGTCAAAAGCAAGAATAAATCACTGTCTAAAGTTTTACCTCTCTGACATTCCTAGTTTAGATTGTAATAGATATTCTGAGCTGGTCTTTCTAGAATTGAAGAATTACTTCAGTTTTAGGGTTTTTTTCATGCAGCTGGGTGATAAAGCACAGGTTTCTTTATCACTGCATGTCCTTTTTGCAGTTGTTTGTTTCTTTTGGGGTTTGGTTTTTTTTTGTTGTTGTTGTTTTGCTTTTAGTTTGGTTTTTTTTTTTTATGTTTCATGCATAGCAAGTAGCAGCCAAGGAAGATGTAGTAATTATCAGAGAATATATTATGTAAAAGAAGAATACAGGGGGAAAAGAAAGAGTTACAAGTAATGAAGTGGCTTTATAGATTGTCTCTGCCACAGCAGGCAGATACATTTCTAACCTATCAAGGAAACTATTCACTACTGAACAAATCCTAGGCTTCTTCAATTGGCAAAACTCTTGTTGACTTATAGGCAATGACAATTTTGCCTGATAAAGACTTTAGGATCTGTCCCTATCTGCACTAGCTAGGGCATGAATGTTAAATAAGACTTATGGCCTGATGAGGGTTTTTGTGCTTAGGGCTGTATTTCCAGTATGTATTTATATATTCAATTTTCTGCATTCAGTAGTTGTACTTTGGTAGATATATGAGCTGCACAGTAGCTGCTTCATGGGTAATGTGATCCTTCTTCTGCTTCTACAGAAACACATAAAGAAACCTAAGTTTCATGCAGGGTGCTTAGTACCCATCTCATTCCACTTGCTATATTTCAAGAGAGTATGTCATTTTCATGGCTTTCCTGCAAACTCTTTTTTTTCCCACACTGACACAAACTATCATTTTACAAGAGCTTGCAGCATTTATAAAGAGGCGGACAACCGAGTCCACATGCTACATGCCCTGAAGAGGAAAGTAGTGAAAAAATGTGCAAGGAAAAGTACAGTCTGTCAGCAGAAAAGTATCTTTGCTTTAGAATTGCATTTTTTAAAACTTAACTCAAGGCAAAGTAAAATTAAGCTAAAGCAAACTGGAAATATTTTTCATTATATTTTGTTTATTGCTTACCACCCATCTTTCCCCAATACTCAAATGTTATTTTCTTATTTACTTTTTTGTCCGAAAGTAGATGTTTTGAAAGCTATGATGTGTAAACTGCAAATGATTGATTATATCTTAAACCCCAGGTACAATAAAAGATTGGGAAAAAAAAAAAACCAACCAAACCAGTTCCTTATCAAAACCTAAAACAAAGTTTGCCTCTTTAATAGCCCATAAGCACTCAACATATTGTTCTTGCACCTGATGTACCATAAGATGATCTGCCTTAGAATTCCTGGATGATTTACCATAAGAATTTCTAAATGATTCTTAAAAACAAATGCAGCATTTCATTCTACCATGTACCAACATAATAAGGTAACAAAAGATATTTTTCTTTTGACAGAATAGTTCTGGATATTCTCCAGACTGTTTTTCTGTGATACAAAACAACTATACAATTCTAAAAATGCTCTAGTTGGCTTAGTTTACTTCATTTCAAGAACCTGTATAAACTACAGTACCCAAGGTCCTTTTGTTATAGTGTATGATTTATCCATTCCAGTTGCATCAAGATCTTCTTTGTGTGTGGAAGGCGTATAACATGGGTAGGACAAGGCTAATGTGCTGCAAGAGAAAAGTTTAGAGAACTAGTATAGTTCCTAAGTGCCAGGAAAAACTTAGAAGGGACTGGTGGGGTATTCAGGCTGGGAGGTACTCTAGCTGCTGAAAAAAAAATAGTGAGATGCTTCCTCTTTTTAAAAATTCATAGCATGTTACAATGTTCAAACAAGCTTCAATGCCATTTCAGCAAAGAGAACTCAAAGACTGGTTAACAGAGATTCAGGTGGAGAGAGGGAGGGAGGGAGACACACACAAGCACATATACACATAGAAATAATACCTAGGTAGGGTTTCCAGATGACCAGGTTTTGCTGGAAAAAAAAAAAAAAAAAGGGACCTGGAGCTTAACCAGTATCTCTCAGGTTTTTTTAGCTCTTCCAGATATAAACATGTCCCTGCGATTCACAAATGTGTATCTTTTTCCTTGACATAACTCATTTCATGTGCAAGAACTCATTATCCTAAATTATTGCATACTCAAATATGTGAATAGCAACTCATTTTTCTACTGAAGCAGTTTGGGTCAACACAGTTGAGTAGCTACCTTTATCAATTGGCTACCAGGCTGTGACTGCTTAAAAACCCGGTAGCGAATCTTTTCCAGAGCAATTTATTTTTCATTTTCTTGATTGTTTAAAAGGAAGAATATATATGATAGTTATCTGTGATCATCTTAAATCTGTATTATTAATTCTACATTGTCTGTCGCATACAAAAGACAATTCCCTCAGATTCATAGCTTACCTGAAAAACAAACATCTACATCATTGCTCCAGAAGTCTTCCTTGCACAGCCTGGTCTAGTGGTAGGTATCCATGCCCATGGCAGCAAGGTCAGAACTAGATGATCTTTAAGGTCCCTTCCAACCCAAACCATCCTATGATTCTAAGTCTTTTGTATATTGGTTTCGTAAGTTTATCTATTAGCATATCTTCCTCCTCTTTGGGTTTTTTTCCTCTTTTCAGGGCTAAGGATAAGTAACATATATTGAATGTATTAAACATCTTAGGTTCTTCATACTTTTAGGGATCCAGTCAAAAAATAAAGCTCCTGTCTCACTGACACATTAAGCAACCACATGGCTGCAGTGAGAAACTCTCTGAATAATTCATCATTTGCAAACAAAAAATGACAGGAATTGTGCATAAAAATGTGTATCATCAAATGAGAGTTCTTTTCAAATTGCCTCCTGATTACTTACACAAGTTTAAGAGAAATGTCTATGTACTGGTTGTAAATTATTAACTTTATTTAAAAAATAAATTAGCTGGAATAAACCCTTATTGTATCACATAGCAATTATATAATTATCCCTCCTCCAATCATTAACTGAGAATTCTTTTGCAATGGGAAAGACATAAGAGAGGAGCTCATGGTTGCCTTTACTAAGTGCTCCTTCCAGACTACATATCACCAACTTTATGTTGCATCTGGGAATTATATTAAATATAGCAAAATACATTTTGTCTGCAAAGAAGCTCATGAAAATTTCCCATGTTGGCTGGGGTAGATTTGATTGGCACAAGAATGGGAAAAGCAAATCAAAGAAAATCTCTCAGGCAGAGGGTTGTAACCTAAGCTTTTCTTTTTAATCCCACACATACAGACCTGCACTGACATCTCAGATATCCACACTACTCTTGCTTAAGATAATGTAAATTATACGTGCACATCTTTGGATGGTGCCATGACCCTGTTCATGTTAGCTCTAAGTCTAGTAAAAAAAAAAGCATTCTGAACCACTCCATGGATTAAATGGTGGTTCCTGTGAAGCCAGTAGAAGCCAGTAGGATCTTCAGCTTTAGCATCCCCAGAACTGAGATTTTACTCTGTCTCTTTTAAATGTGGGCTACTGACTTTTTGGAAGAACAGGATCTTTCTTTTTCTTTTCTTCTTTTTGAAAAAAAAAAAAAAGAAAAAAAAAGAAAAGGAAAAAAAAAAAGAAAAAAAAGATTGCCTTGAAGTAAGTCCATGTGGAAGATGTGAAAGACGCTAGCCTTGTGGTCCTGGAGACTAATTTTTTCCTTTAGCCTTAGAGTACTTTCAGCAAGGAAAGCCTTGATGTACTAACATTTCAATATGGACAAGCCTTCATCTGAAAGGACAGTCTCTAAGACTTCAGTCTCCATACCTCTTCAGCTTTTTTTTTTGCCTTTTTTTTTTTCAGTGTATCATGTGTTTGTTCAGGTAAACACTCAAGCTCAAAGACTGTAGTAACTTTCTGAGAAAGGATTCCTCAGGATGCTTGCCAAATTATAGATCTGATTTGATTATGATGAGATTTATTCTATGCTTAGCACTACATAAACTGCATGCTTTTATCATGAGTTATTGATGTCTCCTGTGATTATTTTTTTGCCGTAACCAACCAAGCTGAAGGCTGATTAATGTTTCTCAGTCCTTAGGCAACTTTAAATAGGCATTTGTATTAAAAGAAAGGAAAAGAGCACATTCTTTTTCCTTTTTACACCTCTGTATACTTCATGATGGTTTTATTCCAGCTTCTCTACTCCTCTAACTTGGATATATTAACACAGCAGCCATCCCTACTAAGTTTGCATCAAATTGTTGGCCAACATGCATGTTCCGAATTCAAGTCCTTTGCTGCTGCCTCAAGCCTTGGCCTTGATATAATGTTGATTTAAACTATGAAGCCTAAATCAGAGAGAGAAATACGATTTCTATATACTTATTATTATGTACTTGATATACTCCTATATATTGCTCAGTGACTTAATATGACCTCTTTATAGTTCTTAGCTCCTTTTAACTTCCATCGACACACAGACTCCCTATACCCAAGTACAACTGTATGATAACACAAAAAGCATAGGCCAAGCCTTGAATGGCTGTAATTCATTGGCTGACAACATGACAATTTTATAGTACAGATGCAGCCCAGCAGTCAAGTATTACCACTTTGCCTGCTAGCAACACATAAGGAGAAATCACATGGGGGACTCTGTCCTGGTACTTATTTCCCACACACTGAAAATATGCAAAAAGAGCCATATTTATAGACTTTGTTTTATGACATGACAGTTCGTACTTCAGTATGAAGGGACATATCACCTGCGGCAAATATTTCTTTTTTCTCTCTCAAACACTATTTCATGCTTGAAGAATCCTTGCAAACTCTTAGTCCATTTATGTGCAGATTTCCACTGTCCTGTTTGTCGCTGTCCTGACCTCTGTTGCAACTGCTGGAACAAATATTACCAATAAGAACCAAAGAATAATAACACTGTATGGTACATGCAATCACATTTGTTACATGAACAATTCAGGAAACTTGACATGGTTGGCAGCCTAACAATATGAAGTACAGGTGATTTTTTTCAAGGTCCTCTTCATTTATATAGTTTATCTGGACACCTTATTCCACTCCAACTATTTCAAAAAATTTAAAGAATGTTCAGTAGAAAGAAAGCAGGACTGCAATTAGAAATGTGTGAAGCTTAGAACTAGTAAGTATTGAACTTTTCTACAATGCAGGTTGTCACTGTTCTGCATCTTTACTTAGAAAAGGAGTCTAACAGAATGACACTGACTGCTGTGGATGATGTGGGAATAGGTGTTGGAATAAAAGACATGTAGGTGTATTAATCCAGCCATGAGAAATTTCCAGCTTAATGATTTCCCATGCTGGAAATCCCTTTCATCCACTTCTGTGGGGTTAACTGCCCTCTTCTACGAAGCTGTCTACTTGCCTTTTGAATCTACCCATCCTTCAACATCCTGTGACAATAAATTCTATAATCTCAATAGTCATTAGGGATGTTTTCCTAATCTTGTGTTCATTTTGAAATTTCTGCCTAAGAATTTCATTTAATGCCCCTAGTTTCTGCAGCACTGTAAGTAAGGAAGAATTATCTTCCATTTAGTTTCTCCACATTGTGCATGACCCTAATATAACATTATATGTTATATACTTCCCCTTTTCACTCACTCTTTTTTAAAAGCAAGAATCCTAAATATTAATTTTAAAGAGTTATCTGTCCATATATTTGCCTCATTGTTCTCCTCTCTATTTTTACCTTTAATATAATTTTCTTCTTTGTGCTGGAGCACAGCAAAATTTTACTTTGCATTCAAAGCTGGTATACAACACTTTTTTTAGTTGTGGTTATTTAGGTCTCCATTTATCCATCAAAAAATACCTACATTCAATGACAGAGCTGTCATTCAAACAGAACTATTCAAAATGACTCCTAAATCTCTTAGCAATAATGTCTAATTCAGGTAATTCTTTACAGATGTCTACTTTGTGCTGGTTTTCCTTATACATGTAACTTTGTATTATTCAGCACTGGATTTCAGCTGACATTTTATTGCTAGTGAGTCAGTATCATGAGGTGCTCCTGAAACTCATTGTAGTCAGTTTAATTTAAATTAAACAGAATAAATTTGTAGAAAAAAAGCAGCAAACTGTCATTCATGTTGTGCATATAGAGATCTCTGAAGGATAACAACAGTCACCTCTCTGAATCATGGCAACTTATGTTTTCTACTGTTTGTTTTCTACCTGTTAGTCCATTATCAGCTGACAAAAAAGTCTTTCCTTTCTTCCCATATCAGTTTATGTCTACAAGATCCTTGATGAAGGGTTTCATAATAAACTGTCACTATCCAAATGTAATATACAAGTGCACTCTCTCAACTCCCTAACCTTTTCTCATATGTTTTTGTAGTCTCATTGAAAGAACTTTCATTGATCTGCAAGTCCATTCTTCGTCAAAGCCACGTCACTGCTTCTCTATTATCTGCTTTCTGTTCATACATACAGTTCTCTTTACTACAGTTTGCAGCAAGATTACCCAATATAGAAGTCAGCCTGTAGTTCCCATGCTTCCTCTCAAAACCTCATTCCCTCAGTAGTGCCTTTGGTTACACAACACAATTAGTGTTTCATCTATGTCACAGCTTTTCCTTTAGAAACACTAGATTAGTACCAGCTAATCTGGCCAATCTATTACTAAAAACATGATTTCTTTTTCCTCTGAAAACTTTTCAATGGTTCTACAATTTGAGAACTTTTCCAGCTTGCACCCCATGTAGAAAACTTCTACTATGGGAATCTCCTTGACTACTTCTGTAGAGAATACTAAAGGGAAATATTTAGTTTTCCTGATATGACCTTGTTTTCTCTAGGAGCACCTTCATGACTCTGACCAGATATCAGTCTTGGCTTCTTGGCAGACTTTCTCCTTCTGATGTACTTGAAAGCTTTTCTTAGCATTTTTAGTCCCTTAATAACTTGTATTCCAAACTATTTTTATTATGTTTTGTTTGGGTTTTTTGTTTGTTTGTTTGGTTGGTTGTTTTTTTTGTTTTTTTCCTACTGTTTCATACTATTCCTCTTTTCCTTATCAGACTTGGCTTCCTCTTTTCTCTGTTTTAAGGATATATACATATATTTATAGTAGTTCTTTTATTCTTCTGTTTAATGGTACTAGTTTTTTCTGGTCCTGATAAAGTCTGTTCTTATAGGTGGCATAAATATTCCCTGTCTTTCAAAGATGGATGAGGTCTCTAAACCATCTGCACACTCTTCCAGATTTAGAGAAGCTACTTTATTTTATATAGATTCACTATTACTGCTTGAGACAGATCTTAACCTCATTTGACTTTAGGTTTTCTTAATGATACCATTCTTATGTTGGTCCAGTTTACTCTCTCATTTATTATACCTTCTGTCTTCTTGTAGTGCACCAACATTTATCTGTCTTCTGCCAGAGCCCTGAGATACTTGGCATGTCGAAACATTTAGCTTGTCAAGATACTCCCCAAAATGAAAAACTCGTCTCTTTGTTCAAGTTACTCAACACCAAACAAATCTTATATTCCCTTTCCTATAACATTTTTTCAACCAGATAGTGATAGCTGGCCTGATTCCATGTTACTAAGGAGGTCTTAGTCCTAGATATTTCACTTAGTAATTTATCTCCAGAATCACTTCATGTTGTGCTTGTAATGCTATATTGGCTATGTCCAGTGCATCTTCTTTATGCTTGTCAGATAATTTGTAAACATTGAAATTACGAATTCCAACTTATATAATATATAACAATCAAAGTACTTCAATGCATAGCTCCCCCTTCATATCTGCCACACTAATTACCACACAAGAAGGGTTTTGGTTGTCACATAGTGTAAGGGTCTTTTCCAAGACTTCACTCCCATCTCCTTGGCTTCCCAGTATATCACTTCCATAGTGTAAATGAGGTAATTTCTCATACCATTCAGTCATGAAAACATATACTAACCATGAAAGGGGTGACTTGCACAATTTTGTCATTCATGCAGAGGGGAATGGATAATAGGCTTTGTGTGTACTTGTGAAAATGGTGGCTATGAAGTGAAGGAAGTGCGTTTAATTTCAGGAGGTGTGGCCGAAGGCTGGGATTCTAAATGCCATAGTCTTTGATCTTATGTAAAAGGGTTGTGTATGAGAAAAACCTTAATAGCCCCTCAATAACAAATCTCTCCTCTCATTGCAATAGGAAAAAAGGGTAGGAACAGAAAACATCTCATTTAATATTGAAATCCTGATAGACCTCAGGTGTCCTTATTAGTTTCTAGTCCACTGTAGTAAAAGATGTCAAAGGATCAGGGATGAGTAGAGTTTAAAACTCTGGAAGTATTTGTAATAAAAGTTGCCATTCAGCTGGGACTCTACTCTTGTTCAAAAAGAATTTGCCATTACTTGCCTTTAAAAGCAAAAAGCCAAATACTCACTTCACAATTGAGTTATTGATAAAATTCCCTTTCTCCACCCTCCTTCTAATGAATTCTACCCTGCTACCAAGCAAAAACAAGCTAATGATTGCAGAAAGACAGGGACACCGACAATAAAGCTTTCCTCTAAGGTGTGGACCTGGGCCCATCTCTTGTTTGCTATACATTTTAGCTGACAGTCTCAGAAGTCAGCATTCTGAGCAAAAATCCCAGAAACCTCTTTTGATGCCATCATTAATCAGGTCTGTTAGTTAAAATGCCTAAACATTTTTTTTTTTTAAGTGATCGAAGACAATGACATGTTTAATGTAATATCCCAACACTCTGCTAATGTGTTCTTAGACATCTATTTTATCATGAGTGATGCAGACCACATGAACAAGATGTCTTTAAAGAATCATCTAAAAATTACTATGCAGCAAGGCTGTTCTCCCTGCACTTGGTATGTATCACACATAACAAGTTCAGGTATAAGTGCTGCTGTAACAACTCCTTGAATCCGACACCTGATTTTTTATTATGTTTAATGAATGCTGAATGTAAGAAAGGGGAGTTTGGTTAAGAAATACAATGAGCTAGTAGCAGTCATAGAGAAATACAAGGTTATTTGAGATGTTTTTAAAGTACTATCCCAAAAGACAGTGGCCTGCAGAGAAGGCACCAAAGCCAAATAGTCTGAAACTTGTATTCCTGTCATCAGACATGAAGGATAATCTTAGAAAAACATATCCACAGCACAGACATTTTATATGTGATCTATTTCAATGCAGCAGTGTATGAATGACACTGAGGCACATTTCACAGAGATGGAAGAAGTTGTTGATTTGTCACTAAAGCTGTATTTGTTCACGCAGGCAAATGACAGTGAAGACTGTCATACTCTCAGCTACGCCAGGTGGCAACTCTACATTGTGCCTCAGCCACCTTGCTGCATCCCTTGTTATGCCCTGCATGCAAAAAAAGGTAAATCTTGGCTGTTCCTGTCTCTCTGTTTGCTTCAGGCTGTCCATTAGCAGTTATACTGCTTAGATTTTGCTTAGTACTTTAATTCTAAATCTACATAAAATGTGAGTTTATTCTGGACTGCAAATGAAAAAGCAATAATAGCAGCACTAGAAGTTGAATGATACCTTTCAGATCACCCAGTTCCTCTTCTGACTTTGTATTTGCATGCACTATCTTGGATTTTAATAACTTCAGAGACTAAAACAAGTCCACAGCCAGGAACTTTGAACTGATATTCAGCTTGTTTATCCAAGTTCTTTGTCAGCTTGCAAGCCTTCCGCCTTCCTAACTCAGTTAACTGTTAATTAATCACCACTGTTAATCACTGCTGTTTCAAGCACTTTTTGGGTCAGATAGTTTTCCTATCCAGTCATTTGGCTTAATCAGCCACGGAAAATTTCATGAGATAGTATCAAATGCTATAACAGATTTCTTCTAGCTTTGAGCTCTCTTTCCCAGTATTATTAATCTTATATCTCCATATACATATGTGTATAAATGACATTTTTCTGGTAACATTCCTTATAAACTAATAGCACTTGTTTTTCTTCTTACGATAATAAAAAGCCCGAAAAAACCAACCAGAATTTTGCAGGTGATGATCTAAAGTTCAGTTACATATTTAGAAAGAGTAGGCAATATTTGGGAAGCATGAAGGTGAACAAGAACTCCTAGCATTTAAGAGCTCAGTTATCAACATTTGTCTCATGTAATCATGTGCTGAACCTAATGGTAGGTAAAAAGCCTATTTGCTCTAGGGCATCCAAAAAGGCATTACCAGAATTTTTTAGGATTATTTATGAGCTATTATTTTTACAAGAAGTTGGATAATTTTTGCCGGTCACTGGGCACCACTGAAAAGAATCTGGCTTCATCCTCTTTCCACCCTTCCTTCAGGTGTTTATATACATTGATAAGATTGTCCTGAGCCTTCTCTTCTTCAGGCTGAGCAATTCCAGCCAGTTTCTTAAACAAAATGGTCATGGTAATTTGGGTTTAGCAATTGTCAGGACCCTGAGGGACTGACTGGCCTCAACCAGACTCACCTAGTGTCTTTGTCCTTGAGCTCAGGGGTCTCACTTAAGCTCAGACTAGAATGCCCAAACCTGGTCTGAGGAATGCTGTAGATAGGCTGGTGCCAGCCCTGGTTTTGTCCCTTTTCATAGGCTCATAGGATCATTTCAGCCGAAAGAGACCTGTATGATCCCCAAACCATTAACATAGCACTGAAGTCCATCACTGCACATTGTAGCTTTGCATGCAGCCTGCCTCCAGCCTTCATTTTCTTTTGCTGCTGGCTGGAACCCCTGACTGGTCCCTGGACCTAGTTCACTGCTTGGTGTGCCTGGGTCTGTCACTGAACCCCGATACCAGCACCCACCTCTGATTGCTGTTTTTAGATTGTGTGTCCTACTGGTGGGGCACAGACAGCCCTGGGGTTGTCCTCAGCTTCCTGCTCACCTTCTTTTGAAGATCAGCACCCCTTCTGCTCCTGCCTTTAACTTTACTTCTTTTATTTTATATATGAAATCTAGAAGTTTGTAGTTACTGCTTCCATTGTAGATTAGTTACTCATGGCCCACATGGCCCTTTGAACAATTCGGTATGTTCAAGAAGGGTTTATCAGCTACAGAAATCTGGGGCACCAACTGAACAGTTATTTTCATACTTGTGAAGAATTTTTAGTTAAAAGGCACTGACGTTAGTTTGCTATCATCCCAAATGCTTTGATCTAGAAAGTTTAGGGGGAGGAGAAGAAACAACCCAACACCCTGCATACAAATGTTACCCCAGCACCTCCTAACATTGATTTTTAGGTGTCATTTGCCTGCTTTACAAGGCCATTTTCCTTCAGTGAGTATCCAGAGTACAACAGTTTATCATCCCGTCATGAGAACTAACAGATATGTAGTTGGATATGAAGCTGATTTAGAGAAGTTTAATGTATTTTCGAGAATACTTTCTTGGGAACTGTGACCAGGATTCAGTTTAAAGACTTCAGGGAAATATTTGCAGGAGGAAACACTTAAACCTTTTTTTCCATTTGAGTCCATTTTTTTCCCCAAAGAAATTAAAAGTTCTCCTTAGAGATGCTTCTGATCGGATTCAAGTTAGCAAGGCTGAAAATCTGTAATTACAGACCTCTGATATTTATTTCTACTCAAAGGACACCCTTAATCTGGTGAACTTCTGTTTAGCTACTTTACAAAAACTTGATTAAGACACATTGCAAGTGCTAAAACATCAGTCTCCCAGTCCTAACAAAAGACACGTGTACAACATCAAAATGATTTATACTAGATTCATATATATAAAGCTTCTTAGAAATGTGACTCCTGCTTAAAACTTGAAGATTTTCAACAGCTGATAACCTCCCAGTCTTTGAGATGGACTTAAGAGAAGCCATAACTGAGATTAAGCAAAGTGGTAGGACCAAATGGAAGTTAATGCCTGTGTTAAGCAAAAAGATTTCATGAGATACAAAGAATTAATTTGGCTGACTTTAAGGAAGACCATATAAATACCTAGATGTATGCAGAGCATTCACTTTTTTTTTTTTTTTTTTTTATGATTTTACTTAGGCATGCTATCATTTATGTCCTCTTGACACATATCTCATCATGGCTAAAAATGGAGATTGGGGAATTAGTGGCAAGGTGGATAGTCTGAGGTTGAAGCAACTGATGAGAGTAGTCTAACGATAGACAGACTCTGTGCCAGGCACTTGTGCATTCATGTGGCTGGTCTGAAACTGTTTGGAAGTGAAGAGATCATTTGAAGAATGACAGGTGACGACTGTCAGTTGAAGGAGTAGATAATAGTCCTTGAAAATGAAAATAAAACCCCTAAACATTTGATACTTCACTGAGAATGTAAATTCATTTCTGAAGACAAATATGCCTATGAACTGAACAGTTTCTTATCTTTCTCCCTCTTTCAAGCTTTGATTTCCAGCTCAGATTTACTAGACACATTTAAAATTTATTCTTGTGATGCTATTTTTACTGTTCCTTTATAGACTAGGACTGCAATTTTAATAGGCTCTAAAAATGAATCCTTTTATTTTTGGTACACAGAACACTGTGTACTAAAGGCAATGCAATGGAAGTTGCACAAAATACATGAACTTTAATACTTTTACTCTCCATTTAAGAACAGAAGCTTTTGTGGTTTACATTTTTCTAGAAAAACTGGGATGTAAAGATTTTCTTTAAGTAAAAGTTTGATTATTTTATCTTCTTGTCCTCCACATAATGAAATTTGAGAAACTGTGAAAACAATAAAAATTTCTCACACTATGGATATTTTGATGTGTAACCCTTGTGGATAAAGTGCAGGTTTGACCTAGAATGAAACAGAAATCCACGGTGTAATATTAGGGAGATGATAATAATAGAAAACTCTAAATAATATAACTATTCTTTTTTTTCAAAAATCATAGAATAAATAATAGAAATATTTTTTTTTTTATTAAACAAGGTCAGTAGATACAGAAGTACTTTTGTTTTTTGAATAATTTAATTTGACAGGATCTCCTCCCATATTCACTACTTCTGAAGAAAAGGGGGAGTTAAAAGCGTCATAATTAAATTATTCTGTATGTATTATTAATGCAAATAATTAATAAAAATGTAACAATGTAATCATGATGTGATTAAATCAGCATTATAATAACTCCTTAATTTTGGAGTCGTTTACTTGGGTTGCTGATTCATTGTGTCATTAATACAAGGTATTCTAGAGTAGAAGCCATGCATAGCTACAGTTGTTAATCCTGGACACTATAAGCATGGCTGTTCTGCTTCCAGGTTAAGGAAGTTGATTTTTCTAGCTTGGAATGGACCTAATAAAATTTTGTTCATTTTGTCACTGTATTACTAGAGGTCAAAGTTCTAGCAAGGTCTTACATTTCCTGGCAGGTGCAGGTGTCATGAATTATCACCTCCTGGTTTGGACTGCCACAGAAAGTCTATTCTAGAAGCAGATCACTGGGTGCAAAATATGCTCATGCAGATCTGGTGAAGGCTCAGACACCCTAGATCAACATTTAATGTACCCACTTTTAAGCCATAGCTGAATAAGCAAGTGTTTTCTTCTCCCCTTCATCCTTAGTAACAATGACAATAGACATATATTTCCAAGTTTTACGGTTTTTTGCT
This sequence comes from Ceryle rudis, assembly GCA_033439905.1. Lineage (NCBI taxonomy): Eukaryota > Metazoa > Chordata > Aves > Coraciiformes > Cerylidae > Ceryle > Ceryle rudis. The sequence continues at coordinate 161,659 of JAAGNO010001353.1, read as the reverse complement.
GCATCTTGAATTGGTGCACACTTGACTTTCTTTGATGAAGTAAAGTAGAGGTGATTTTTCTCAATTCAGATGCAGTCATTATGCCACTAAACTATTTTGGATATTGTGATTTTAAAGCCTTTTTTAAAAACAAACAAACATGCAACAAAAAAAACCCACAAATAAACAAAACCCCAAAACTTTTCTGTTTACAATTTTTATACTTATTAGTTGTAGGAAATATCACCAAATCACTGGGGTTGACCTCCAATATGTCATCAGTTATCAGGTAGCACAAATGCTGTCCCCTAACAAATCAAAATATTGTAGATTCACAAAAGTATTTTAGTTCTCTAGTTTGAACCTACTTAAAATAATTCTAATAGTAAGTCTCCAATACTTTTAACTGAAATTAAAACTATGGATTAATGGCTCTACATCTAATATCACAGAATCACATAATCACAGCATGGTGGAGGTTGGAAGGGACCTCTGGAGATTATCTTGTCCAAGTCCCCTCCAAAGCAGGATCACCCAGAGCAGGGGGCCCAGGATCTCAGTGTCCAGGTAGGTTGGGAATCTCTCCAGAGAAGGAGACTCCACAGCCTCTCTGGGCCAAGCTCTGACACCCTCACAGTAAAGAAGTTTTTCCTCATGTTGAGGTGAAAATTCCTATGTTCCAGTTTGTGCCTGTTGCACCTTGTCCTATCACTGGGCACCACTGAAAAGAATCTGACCCCATCCTCTTGACACTCATCCTTCAGATATTTATAAACATTGATCAGATACCCTCTCATGCCTCTTCTCCAGGCTAAACAGCCCCAGGGCTCTCAGCCTTTCCTCATCAGAGGGATGTTCCAGTCCCTTCATCATCCTTGTTACCTTCCATTGGACTCTCTCCAGTAGTCCCTTGTCTCTCTTGAACTGGGGAGCCCAGAATTGGACACAATACTCCAGATGTGACCTCGCTAGGGCAGGACAGATGGGGAGGAGAACCAATTTTGACCTGCTGGTCACACTGTTCTTAATATAGTGCTTTAAAACACATTGAGAAACTGAATAAGTATCTAAAAGAAACTTTAGATTGCTTCTACAGTCTACAGACTGTTGTGCAGGTAATAAACAGCTTGGACTACATCATAGAAGTTACAAAAATTCAAAGCAGTCCGATCCTATTGATCTTAGTACAGCATTAGCTGGCCGTTTCTAAATGCAAAACATGTGTTAAATCTGAGTGAACGTGGTTTCTGCATTAATTCAATTCTTTCTTACTTCAGAAAAAAAAATGCTTGTACTGTACAAAACCTACTTTTGCAGAGCAATTCCTTAGATATAAACAGCTTGGCTATTCCTAATGTTCTCTATACTGCTGAGGATCTCAGAAAGGCTGGAGAGATACATCACAGCAATCATTAGTGATCAGGAGTTTCCAATTAGTAAGTCACACCTACTTGTCAAGCAGTTGATACAAAATGAAGCAAAACTAATAGTTTGTATTTAGCAAGGAGTTTTCTAAGAAAAAAGAAGGTCATACTACCAGGATATTTTACTTAAAATGCAGATAAATTACCAGAGAGGCATTTCTACTACACCATATTGCCTTAGCAAACCAATTAACTGGAGCTATAGTGTGATTTTAGCTTGATTAGTTGAGAGAAGGGTTACAGTGACCAATCCAAAGGGATAACTACTCATCCCTTTGGCTTTCCTGAAGCGGGCTGTATTGAGCTATTGCATTAACAGATCTTTATCAGGTACAACAGTGCCTACAACTGGAAAAATTTCTGACAGAGAATAAAAAAAAAGGAGAGATTTGAGCAATTTACAATGAAATAATTGTTATAAAATAAGAGGGCTTTCTTTGGAAGAAAGCCCAGAAGCCTCTAAGCACTTTTGAAAAAAATGAGCTGCAATTTCACAATGATGTTTTACATAAAAACAAACTGATGTAATGTAAAGTTCAAGAGATAACAATGATCTAAATCAAAATCTTGTTCTGAGTAAATAGGAACACATTAAATATGGAGCTAAGAATTTAATTTTATTTACAATCCTGTTTTCATAGTCCAATAGTCTAAAATAATATAGAAAACTGTAATTAATATTACAGTTAAAGTTGCTACACAAACAATTTCTATCTCACCTTTTTTTCTGCTGTGATGTTCTCATTCCCAATGTCCTTCTGAATCCTAAGGTCAACAGCTGAACCTTTCTGAGCTGCCACAGGGGTGATAGTGATAATTAGTTGTCAGCAACCCGAGGACTTTGCATGAGGGAGCATAACGCATAACGGGTGGGAGTTTCTTTCCTTTCAGTCTCAGACTTGTTTCTACAAGCTTTCTCACTACAGAGAGCTTCTTTTCAATTGATTCCCAACCATTCTTGACAGAAAGAGCTGTTGTTGTCACCCACTGACCCCCTAGGCCTGTGGGACTATTTCTACACAGGGTGTCCTGAGAGGTTAAGGTATTACACGTAAAGTGAATTCACCAGAAAATAGTTGCTACAAACTGTCCTGGTTTGAGTGAGAACAGAACTAATTTTGTTCAGTGATTTTACTTTTCAGCTCAGTTCTTCTAACTCCCTGCACTGTCTGAAGTTAGCAGTGTGTTTTCCCAGGCAGTGGCTGCTCTCAGCAGTGATAACACCCCATGTCTAGAGTTACTACCAAGGATTGGTGTGCAGACCAAGGCCACTGCTGGATCTTGTGCACCACGTTGGGGGGTGCAGAAAAGTGAAAGGCCGCATCTGCAGGGAGGAGCAGACAGGGCAGGTGACACCAAACTGACCAACGAGATATTCCATCCCATATACGTCATATTCAGTATAAAGCAGAGGGATCTGGAGGGTCTTGGAGGTCTTTTGTTAGCTTGCTAGTTTTGTTGCTTGCTAGCTTTTGCTTGCTTGCTTGCTTGCTTGCCCTCTTTCTGGGGGCTCCTGGGCTTTTCTCCACTCTTGGACCGCTTTGCCAGCTTTGCTCGGCTTGGCTCAGGGCCTCTTTCAGTTCCTTCCTCAGAGCATCCAAGGAGGACTCTGTCTGCTCTGCCTTCGATCCCAATTGGTGTGTTCCTGAATCCGGTACCAGAATCCAGCTCCTGAACACAACTCCTGTCTGCTGCAGGACCCAGGCTGGGACTCCCCTGGTGCCTGCTCCACAGCATCGGTGGTGATGGTGATGTAATTACCATCAGGGGCGTTGGGTTCAATACTGGTTTTGTATATATTTGTACATATTCTATTTTTTAATTATTATTATTATCATCATTCAGGCTGTTCTAGTTTCCTTTTCTAATCACTGAGTCTCTCTCCCTTATTCCTTTTCTCCTCCCCTTTGGGGAGGGAGGGGGGTTAACAGAGAGCGTCTGTTATAGGTCTAAGGGGCCGCCCTGACCTTAAACCATGACACAAGCTAAATCCAGCTCTGGCTGTGCCAGTCCAGATGAGGACTGAGACCCTACACTGGCCAGTCAATGTAAAGCCTGTGGCCTTCTCCTGGAGGTGGCAGAAAATCATATTTACTGGGCTACAGCTGTCACCAGAGTGAACAGAAACATACCACTGACTTCATTCTGACGGGAAGAAGCTTCTGTATCCCATCAGGTAGAACAGAAAGGAAATTAAATTGTACTTGTGGTTCCCAAATGTATCTTCAAAACGATTAGACTAGAGAGAGTTCAAAGGAAAAAAGGTGGGGTTTTTAATTTTTTAAATTTATTTATTTATTTTATTTTTAAACGTCCGGTACAGTTAACATTGTTAATAAAATGGACTTATTTCAGTG